>PVJS01031478.1:0-16359 GCA_004027185.1 Glis glis | reverse complement strand
TAGCTCAGAAGGAGGAAGGGAAAAGGAAAGAGAGAGAGAGAGAGAGAAAGAGAGAGAGAGAGAGAGAATATGAATGAGTATACTGTAGGGACCGGGGTTTTAGCTCAGAAGGTGGAGTCTGTGTGGGATATGCTTAGCATGTATCAGGCCCTGAGTTCAGTCCCAGCACTGAAGGGAAAAGAAAGGAAAAGAAAATGTGCTCTGGGTTTCAATGGTCTATACCCACAATGACCAGAAATAACCAAAAGGTATCAAGAAAGCCCAAGACATTCAAAAGAAAGCCAGACTCAGATGTATGATAAAATAGTCCCCACATCTGGCTACAGAATGAAGGACGGACGAGGACCCAGAGGAAATACAGACCATTTTTTGTGTGTGGCACTTACTGTGGTAGACACTGCTGTTTAAAAGGCCCTCGTGAGCCGGATATGGTGGCGCACGCTTGTCATCCCAGTACTGAGGGAGGCTGAGACAGGAGGATCTGGGCTCACGGCCAGCCTCAGCTACTTAGTGAGGCCCTCCACAACTTAGCGAGACCCTGTTTCAAAATAAAGAATAGAATAAAAAAATAGGGCTGGGGGTGTAGCTCGGAGGTAGAATGTCCCTGGGTTCAATCCCCAGAAATAAATAAATAAATAAATAAATAAATAAATAAATAAATATAAATGGCCCTCGTGAGGAGAGCAGCAAGCATTTTTTCTCTGGTCCTATTCCTTGTTTTTAGCAAGTAGGGTGCCACAGCGGCCGTCCTTTCTGCGTTCCTTCCCGCAGGTGAATTCATCATTGGCCGCGTGATCAAAGCCATGAACAACAGCTGGCATCCCGAGTGCTTCCGCTGCGACCTGTGCCAGGAAGTCCTGGCAGACATCGGGTTCGTCAAGAATGCCGGCAGGTAGGAGTCGGCCTTCCTGGTCGGATGTGGGGAGCTGGAGTTTCCGCTGAAGGTCACAGGAGCTCTGCCCGTGGCGTGTGAGCACGGCTCCGGGGTGTGGGAAGTCACACCGCCTCCACCGAGGTATCTGGTGCCCTCGGAAAGGACCCTGGAGCCATGTGTCACCGGCGAAGTGCTGGCGCGCCGTGGAGCTGCTCCGACACCAGCCTGATCCTGCGGTTGGTTCTCCTGTAGCTTGATTCCGCGCTGTTAAGCACAGGAGGATTTTTAAAGACATGGTTTCATTAATTTCTCTTCAGAGATGTGGGAAGAGTATTTCTTTTTACTTATTAGAAAAAGGATATTGAGTTTTCATTTGGGTTCTGTTTAGACACCTGTGTCGTCCCTGTCATAATCGCGAGAAAGCCAGAGGCCTTGGGAAATACATCTGCCAGAAATGCCACGCCATCATTGACGAACAGCCCCTGATCTTCAAGAACGACCCGTACCACCCCGACCACTTCAACTGTGCCAACTGCGGGTATGGCGGGCTTTTCCCGTTTATCTTGCACAAGCACTGCGACTAAAAGGAAAGGTCACGTTTATCTATGTTCCTGTTATTCCAAATTGTTTTTCTCCAACTTTTAATATGAAACACTTTAGACCTATAGAAGACTTGGAAGAATGAGGCACTAAGCACCTTATCCCCTGCCTTTAGTGTCACCAGTTAACACTTTGCCACACTTGAATATGTGCAGCACATTCTCCCCCCTCACTGTGTTGTGTGTGGGTGTGTGTGGGTGTGTGTGTGTACATATACACATAGCTTTAACATTTTTTCACTGAAAATTTCATGATACTCTGTATGCATCTCCTACGAATAAGGACATTTTCTGCTGGGTGCTTACCTGTAATCTCAGTACTTGGGAGGCTGAGATAGGAAGGTCACAGGTTCAAGGCCAGCCTCAGCAACTTAGCAATACCCTCTCAGCAACTTAGCAAGATCCCGTTTCATAATAAACAAGAAAAAAGACTTGGGTGTAGTTCAGAGGTAGAATGGCCCTGGGGTCAATTCCCAGTACCAAAAATAAAAAAAGAATAAGGACATTTTCCTATAGAACCATCCTAACTCTTGATCATATCTAAGGAAATTGCCACTAATTTGACATCAGATATTCTATCCATATTAAAATATCCCCAATTATCCCTAAAACATTTTTATCACTTTGTTTTTCTAATATAAGATCAAAAAGTCTTATCTCTATACACATATAACTTTTATAGCTGTGGCAATTAGGATGTTATTTTAAAGTATGCTAAATTACATTTGTTTACTTTTGCTTGATTACATCTAAAGGACATATATTTAATTTTTTGTCTTCAAAAGATCATGATAAGCCGGGCATGGTGGTGCACGCTTGTAATCCCAGTACTTGGGAGGCTGAGACTGGAGGATCCGGGTTTGCGGCCAGCCTCAGCTATTTAGTGAGGCCCTCCGCAACTTAGTGAGACCCTGTTTCAAAATAAAGAATAAAAACTAGGGCTGGGGGGTGTAGCTTGGAGGTAGAATGCCCCTGGGTTCAATCCCCAGTACCACCAAAAAAAAAAAATCACAATAAATTGTTAGGCTCTGAATTTTCTAATTTTTCTTTGTTTTCCAAGATACCAGTCTCACTATGTTACCCTGGCTGGCCTCGGACTCCTGGGCTCAAGTGATCCTCCTGCCTCAGCCTCCTGAATAGCTGGTATTATAGGTGTGCATTACCACATCCAGCTTCTAGTATAAAATTTAATGGAAAAAGATTTGTAGCCAGGCATGTTGGTACACACTTATAATCCCAGTACTTGGGAGGCTGAGTCAGGAGGATCGCAGGTTCAAAGACAGCCTCAGCAACTTAGTGAGGTTCTCCACAACTCAACAAGACCCTGTTTCAAAATAAAAAGAATAAAATAGGGCCTGGGGTGTAGCTCGGAGGTAGAACGCCCCTAAGTTCCATCCTCAGTACCACACACACACAAAAATTCATTCTGTAGTAATATGAGCTTACATGCTAAGTCATAGTAGAAAGAAAGACAATAGGTTAAGTTTTGTGGTGTAAGTTCAGCCACCTTATTTTCTTTAATCGAATTATCACTTTGTGCTTTATCTAGTCTCCTTGCCTATCCTTCCTCTCGTGGGATTTTTCTCTGTCCTCTTTTCATTAACATCACTCCTAGAAAATTATTTCAAACAAATGAAGCTGAGCTTGGTGGCACAAGCCTATAACTCCAAGGCCAGCCTGGGCAACCCTGTCTCAAAATAAAGTTTTGAAAAGGGATGAGTGTGTAGCTTAGTGGTATAGTACTTGTCTAGCATGCATGAGGCCCTGGGTTCAATCCCTAGTACTACCCCCCCAATATATATAGTGAGACCCTGCTTCAAAATAAAAAATAAAAAGGACTGGGGTATAGCTCAGAAGTAGAACACCCTTGAGTTCAATTCCCAGTACCACACATACACACGCATACAAAAGAAAATTAGATGAAATTTTTAAAAGTCTATTTGACGAATTGGAGCAAAATCTTTATTGACATAAAATAATAGCTAACTTAAGCATTTGGAGAAGGAAGATTGGGGACATTTTATTGTTTATTTTCTATTAACCTAACTTTATAATGATTTAGGTTCTTAATAGCTTGTTACAAATTCATTAATTGTTAGGAAATAAAACTTGTTTTCAAACTCTTCAGTGTTTGGAAAGGTAGTTCTGAGACTACCCTCAACACTGTGATTTCTAAGGAAGACAAATGAACTGAAATGTAATGTGATACTATGACAAAGAAATAAAATTTGGTGAGATGGTATGTATCTGACCTCTTCGTTATCTTAGCATTACTATAAAGATATCTATGTTTTGATAGCAACTTGAAACCTGCTCACCTCTAATGGGGGGCAAAAGAATTTACCAGGGATTATTATAGTAATGTGTGTGTGTGTGTGTGTGTGTGTGTGTGTGTGTGTGTGTGTATGGTACTGGGGATTGAATCCAGGGGCATTCTACCCTTGAGCTACACCCTCCCTGCCAGCCCTATTTTATTGTTATTTTGAAACAGGGTCTCACTAGGTTAATGAGAGCCTCACTACTTGTTGAGGCTGTCCTCAAACCTGTGATCCTCCTGTCTCAGCCTCCCAAGCACTGGGATTACAGACATGTGCCACCACACCCGGCGTAGTAATTTCTTTTAAAACCTTCTAAAAATTCAGAAGCAGTGCTAGCCACATTGGTTGCCCGTTTTCTCTCTCTCAGTATTCAGTTGGTTATCTTTCTCGTGGGCAGGAAGGAGCTGACTGCCGACGCCCGGGAGCTGAAGGGGGAGCTGTACTGCCTGCCGTGCCACGATAAGATGGGGGTCCCCATCTGTGGTGCCTGCCGGCGGCCCATCGAGGGGCGCGTGGTAAACGCCATGGGGAAGCAGTGGCACGTGGAGGTAAGTGCTCAGTGGCAGAGGTAGCCAGGGCTCTTAAATTTCCATGGCTCAGGTGTGCTAGCAAGATTAGGAGATTCTGAAGGTTAAATGTGGACATTTTAAAGACGGTCAACTTTGGAGAAAATTAAGAATCTAGAATAGCCGGGCGTGGTGGCGCACGCTTGTAATCCCAGTACTTGGGAGGCGGAGACCGGAGGATCCGGGTTCGTGGCCAGCCTCAGCTACATACTGAGACACTCCGCAACTTCGTGAGACCCGGTTTCAAAATAAAGTATAAAAAATAGGGCCGGGGGTGTAGCTCGGAGGTAGAATGCCCCTGGGTTCAATCCCCCGTACCGCAAAAAAAAAAAAAAAAAAGAATCTAGAATCTATACCACTGTTGTGACTGTCAGTAATGATGTGGGATGTGCACTTTGATCTTAAATCCTTCTTGAGGTAAGAAGTGTCATATCCAGCAGGAGCCCCTCCATTATGGATGCTACTACGATGTCCATCCTTCTCTCGTTTGATGTTGTTTGAATAGGCTGTGTCTTAAAGTAACCTGTCAGAAACTTAGAGACACCTCAAGTAAGACCATAAAAGTATTCCAGTGTTAGTCGTGCGTCTTCTCCGAGGATAGATTAACTTTGAGGTTACTTCCTTAGATAAACAAAACATGACAGTTCAAATATGACCTGTTTCCATTTTTTTCCAGCATTTTGTTTGTGCCAAGTGTGAAAAACCATTTCTTGGACACCGCCATTATGAGAGAAAGGGCCTGGCATATTGTGAAACCCACTACAACCAGGTATTGATTGGACTAGTTGGATACTAGATATTCTTTCATGAACTTCAGCTCATCAGTGTTTTATTTTCTGTTAACCTAACTTTATAATGATTTAGGTTCTTAATAGCTTGTTACAATTTCATTAATTGTTAGGAAATGAAACTTGTCTCCAAACTCCTCAGTGTTTGGAAAGGTAGTTCTGAGACTGCTCTCAACACTGTGATTTTTAAGGAAGACAAATGAAAATGTTTTAGCTACAAGGAAATCTCTAGGAAAATGTACATTGGTCTACAGAGGTTTGTTTTTAACTTTTTATTGGGGAAATAATTTCAGACTCATAAAAGTCATAAACTGAAAAATACAAAGAATAATATCGGTATACATTTTACTCATATTCACCATTTGCAGGTGTTTGATCTTGCTATATAAAAACACACCCCTATATAAGTACACATATCTCTTTACATATATATGTGTGTGTATATCTACATATATATACACACACACGGTGTTTTTGATGATCAGCATTTAATGATAAGTTCATTGTGGTCCTTTACCTCTAATTACTTCAATATCTATTTCCCAAGAGTACCAAACTCTCTTAAACATAGTTATGAGTGTTCATACAATACTTTAACCCAGCCGGGCACGGTGGCACACTCCTCTAATCCCAGTACTTGGGAGGCTGAGACAGGAGGATCGCAGGTTCAAAACCAGCCTCAGCAACTCAGTGAGGCTCGCATCGACTTAGCAAGACCCTATTTCCAAATAAAAAATTAAAAAAATATAAGGTTGGGGATGTAGCTTGGAGGTAGAATGCCTCTGGGTTCCCTCCCCAGCACCACAAAACAAAAAAAACAATACTTTACCCCATTTATTCCTGTGTGTGTGTGTGTGTGTGTGTGTGTGTGTGTGTGTGTGTGTGTGTCTATATGTGTGAGTGATACTGGGGATTAAACCCAGGGGAATTCTACCTCTGAGCTACACCACCAGACCGATTTTATTTTTTATTTGGAAACAGAGCCTCACTAAATTACTGAGCCCGGAAGTCCTCCGTCTCAGCCTCCCAAGTACTGGGTTACAGGTGTGGACCACCACACCCGGCTTTATTCCAGTTTTGTCACTTGGCCTGATCATGTCCTTAGAGCATTTTTTTTTTCTATTCCGAGACCAGACCCAGTCTAGGGTTGTCATGTTTCTTTAGCTTCCTTGACTCTGGAACATTCCCAGGGCCTTTACTAGGCTGCTTTTCACGTGGCCTCGTCTGCTGGTTCTGTGTGATTAGAGTGAGGTTGTACATTCCTGGCTGGGACGCTGGGACACCCCCTGGTGGTGTGTCTTCCTCCAGGCCTCTCCCCTGGAGCACTGTGGCCACCGCAGCTCGCAGGCCAGGACTGACTGATACTGCACTATGAATTACTATTTCCCCCTTTCCCTTACATCTAATAAGCAATCCACGGGCAGTCACGTTAGGACCATGAAAATACCTGTTCCTCATCAGAATCCCCCCTAACTTTGGCATTCCTTGGTGACTCTTGACTGCTCTGGTTGAATGGTAGTTCTCGAACCCCAGGGCCTCTCACTCAGTCGGCTCTCGGCACGGGGCCTGAGCAGGAGCCCACCCTCCTCTCCCATCTGCAGCTTCTCTCATCTGTCTCTTCTCCACACAGACTCACTGATTCCTGTATTTGTTATTAATTATTCTGGTGCTTGTTATCCAGAAAGATTTTTTTTTTTTTTTTTTTTTTTTTTTGCGGTACCGGGGATTGAACGCAGGGGCGTTCTACCTCCGCGCCACACCCCCAGCCCTATTTTTTCTATGCTTTATTTTTGAAACCGGGTCTCACGAAGTTGCGGAGGGCCTCGCTAGGGAGAGAGAGAGAGAGAGAGAGAGAGAGAGGAGAGAGGAGAGAGAGAGAGAGAGAGAGATTGATCGCACGCGCATGCGCGCTGAGGCTGGCCGCGAACCCGGATCCTCCGGTCTCCACCTCCCAAAGTACTGGGATTACAAGCGTGCGCCACCACGCCCGGCTCAGAAAGATTTTTTAAGTGATAAAAAGGAAATTGTTTTCATTATAAAAAGTAGTAAATGAACTTTTACTAATTTTCTCTAGAAATGGTAAGTTCTGGATTTAGAATGGCCAGCTTTTTGTTCTTTTTTTTTTTTTTTTGGCGGCACCAGGGATTGAACCCAGGGGCATTCTACCTCCAGGCTAAACCCCCAGTCCTATTTTTTATTCTTTATTTTGAAACAGGGTCTCACTAAGTTGTGGAGGGCCTTACTAAAAAGCTGAGGCTGGCCGCGAACCCAGATCCTCCGGTTTCAGCCTCCCAAGTACTGGGATTACAAGTATGTGCCACCATGCCCGGCTCCTTTTTGTTCTTAAGTGATAGAAAGAACTGAAATTATATTGAATGTTCAGTGTTCAAAAACTTCATTCTAGCTAAGCATAGTGGTACACGCTTGTAATCCCGGTACTTAGGAGGCTGAGACAGGAGGATCACAGGTTCGAGGACAGCCTCAGCAAGTAGTGAGACTCATCAACCTAGGAAGACCCTGTTTCAAAATAAAAATAAAATAGGGCTGGGGGTATAGCTCGGAGGTAGAATGCCTCTGCGTTCAATCCCTAGTACCAAAAATAAAAAAAAAAACAGACTTCATTCTAACACAATGAACTTTTTTTTCTTTTCATTTTCAGCTATTTGGTGATGTTTGTTTCCACTGCAACCGTGTTATAGAAGGGGATGGTAAGTATCTGTGGGTTTTATATGGCAATCATTTGACACAAAAGCACTTGGCTCATGTGAATATTGCAAGAGGTTGATTTCTATCATTTGGAATATAATTATTATCAGATACTTTTTCTCCTTTCTTTGGCATATTTCCCAAGTAATCTATAGCAGGGAGATGATAGTATCTAAGAGTTGAATTTATTGCTCATTTATGATAGTACTTTAGGTCACTGCCCCAGTGTTGTTAATCCTGCAAGTATGGGAGCTATTCCTGGCACACGCTGTGACCTGTTTCTCTGTCCAGTCCCTGGACACTCACACAATGTTTATTCGGGACAATTCAAACTGCTGTGGCAGTTAGAAAACGTCATTTTTTTTTTATGGCAGTACCGGGGATTGAACCCAGGGGCATTCTACCTCTGAGCTACACCCCCAGCCCTATTTTTATTCCTTATTTTGAAACAGGGTCTCACTAAGTTGCGGAGGGCCTCACTAAGTAGCTGAGGCTGGCCGCGAACCCGGATCCACCAGTCTCAGCCTCCCAAGTACTGGGATTACAAGCGTGCGCCACTACGCCCAGCTCTAGAAAATGTCATTTTAACCCTGCACATACTGAAACCTGGCAGTTGTCTGCAGATGTGGCCAGGACTTATCACCCTTGTGCCAGGCTAAATGGACGGGGCTGAGTGCTCGGAACAGAAAGGAAGCACCTGTGTTTGCTAATAGTTGCTAGCACAGTTCTGCCAGAGACTTCCTGATAGTTTTAAACAATCCTGTTTGCTGCGTCCTACACGGGTCTCAGCAGACATCACCTCAGCAGGAAGTACTTTCTGAAACACTGTTCACATGCAGTTTGTGAAAAGATTAGTTTAGGAAAATCTTTTTTGTGTGTGTGGTACTGGGGATTGAACTCAGGGGCATTCTACCTCTGAGCTACATCCCCAGCCCTATTTTTTTATTCTTTATTTTGAAACAGGGTCTCACTGAGTTGCGGAGGGCCTAAGTAGCTGAGGCTGGCCGTGAACCTGGATCCTCCAATCTCAGCCTCCCAAGTACTGGGATTACAAGCGTGCGCCACCACGCCCAGCTAGGAGAATCTTTAGTACCTCTCGTACATTGAGAGCTAAAGGAAGCTGTTTTCTCATTGTCAACGTTGGAAGAAAGACTACCACCGGCGAATAAGTTAATGCCTGGATTTTTAAAAGTTGTCTAACTCATATTTCTTTGTTGGGCCAACAGCAGTAGGGACAGAAAACTAGCAGAAAGTGTGCTGGTCTGCAAGCACTCTCAGAACAGCTCATCCGAGCAGCATAAATGAACGTACAAGTTGCCACGTTGTCCGCGGGCTCAGGGTACAATCTTTGGTGACGAACGTGGCACATACCATTAGATGCCGCACAGATTCTTAAGGAGAGGGAGAAAATAACTCTAAGGATCATCTTCCCTAAAGTGAAGCCTAAGTCATGGAATACATAAGTGCTTGGTTTGCATGGTTTTTTAATAATGTGAAAAAATGGTCTTAATAAATTAATAAAATGGATTAATTAGAAAGCACTTCAGTTAATGGCACTGAGCTTTTGAGCTGTGATTCTTTTGTAAGAAAAGCACCTCTCAAGAAAAATGTTCTTGGAGACCCTCCTCCAAGTTCCCTAGGAACAGCCTTCTGTTTCAGAGTTGAAGATTAAGCCGGGCATGGTGGCACATGCTTGTAATCCCAGTACTTGGGAGGCTGAGACTGGAAGATCCAGGTTCATGGCCAGCCTCAGCTACTTAGTGAGTCCCTCTGCAACTTAGTGAGACCCTGTTTCAAAATAAATAATTAAAAAATAGGGCTGGGGGTGTCGCTTGGAAGTAGAATGCCCCTGGGATCAATCCCCAGTACCGCAAAAAAAAAACAAAAAAAAAAACCCGAGTTGAAGATTAAAGCTGTCCTGCATCCCATAGCTGTGGATTTCCATGTGACCAGATCTTTCTCTCTCTCCCTAGTGGTCTCTGCCCTTAACAAGGCCTGGTGCGTGAGCTGCTTTGCCTGTTCCACCTGCAACACCAAGTTAACACTCAAGTAAGGATCCAGTGTGGCCCAGTGTGAATGCTAAGGCGGGAAACTTTGGGGTGACAGTTAAGAAACCGTTCCTAAAATTTTTTAAAAAAGGGGAATTATTCCATTCCTTATTTCTTCTTTCTTTTTTTAGGCCTTCTGAAAGTAAAGGTTCTTCCTTTAATTGTTTCCTGTTCTTTCTTCTGTTCCTTCTTTGCCTTACTCAAAGGGATAAGTTTGTTGAAATTGATCTAAAACCGGTCTGCAAACACTGTTATGAGAAAATGCCAGAAGAATTTAAGAGGCGACTTGCCAAACGGGAGAGAGAAGCAAAGGATAAGGACAAGCAGAAAAAGAAAAAGCCAGTCTGTTTGTAACCTTTCTATCCCTTCTATCATCACTTTCACTACTTTTCTTCTTTGGTTAGTCATTTAGAATATTTGTGTTCTGTTTCTGTCTTCTGCTTTTTTTTTTTGGCATGTTTTTATGGCCATCAAAGATTGAAATATAAGTATTTGTCCTTTATAGTGTTGATCCTTTTGCTTAATTATTAAAACTATAAAGTTTAATAAGGTTCACACTCAATACCAGCTTGTACTCACACATTACTCTTAATCTGTAGACTCACCTCTTTTTTTCTTCTTTTTTTTTTTGTGGAGCTGGGGATTGAACCTAGGGGCATTCTACTCCCCAGCCCTATTTTGTTTTTTATTTGGAAACAGGGTCTCGCTAAGTTGCTGAAAGCCTCGTTAAGTTGTTGAGGCTGACTTCCAACCTGTGATCCTCCTATCTCAGCCTCCCAAGTACTGCTCACCTCTTTTTTTAAATCACAGTATGGCATAGATATACTTTCTTTCAGGGGGAAGAGTTCCAATATTTTGGTGTGTGTGTGTATGGTTCTGAGGATTGAACCCAGGGGCATTCTACCTCTGAGCTACACCCCTAGCCCTGATTTTTTATTTTGAAACAGGATCTCCCTAGGTTGCTGAGAGTCTCACTAAATTGCTGAGGTTGTCCTCAAACCTGTGATCCTCCTGTCTCAGCCTACTAACTACTGGGAATGCAGGCATATGCCACCACACCCGGTTCAGTTCCAATCTTTTAATGAATAGTGGTGAAAGTTTTAAATTATTTTTGTCTAATAACTATAGCTTTTAAAATCCTGGTCTTTAGTTTCTTTACCTAAAATCACTTCATTGAGAAATTCTTTTTTGTGTGTGGTGCTGGGTATTGAGCCCAGGGGCATTCTACCTCTGAGCTATATCACCAGCCCTTTTTATTTTTTATTTTGAAACAAGGTCTCACTAGGTTGCCGAGACTGACCTCCAACCTATGATCCTCCTGTCTCAGCCTCCCAAGTACTGGGATCACAGGTGTGTGCCACCACACCCTGCTCAAGAGATTCTTAGTGTTTGGTATTTTGAAAGCCTCATGTGTTCTGAGTTCTGTATCAAGTTCTCTCGGCATGTTTCATATCTAGGCCAAGTATCTACCTTCCATAACACACTATCTGCTCCTTGTGTTTGTCCTGTGCTTTCATACAATGGCCATGTGCTGCTGCTTATGAATTCACTTCCATGATGTCTTCAAACTTCTGTTTCTCATTTTTATGGGAAGTATTTCAATCTTTGACATTCTGTTGAATTATTAGTGTGATTATTTCATTTTCCCTCATGGTTGCTTGCCATTATGTTTTGAGCTCTAAAAAAATTTTTTTCAGTTTTCATGTTTCTTTCCATAGAGGAATTAAAATGCAAATCTAAACTTAAAACAATGGGATGCTTGCTAAGTAGTTTCTGAATGCAGGAATAATTTATTTAAACGTTCATCCAGAAAATGGCAGTTTTAGTAGCTTTTGGTCTAAGAAGATTTTGAAAGTAAAAGGAATTTTTTACACATTTTTTAAATTTATTTTTGTAGTACTCTGGATTGAACCCAGTGCCTTATATATGCTAGGCAAGTGCTCTACCACTGAGCTACAGCCCCAGCCCCAGAAGAAATGTTTAACTCAATCTTGCTATTCAGATCAAACTGCCCCATTAAAGCATTTGATTTGCCAGTTGAAATAGAACATTTGAGTTACCGTCAGCTTTAGTTTCTCTGTGAAAAACAGCTGAATAATAATTCCCATTGTGATATTCTAAAAATAGAAACATTTGCATTTTAAATATATGTTTAGGACTTAACTTTGGTTATTAGCATTGCTCTTTAAAAATACTTCAAAGCAAATAGTCTAGTGTAGTATACTTTAAAAATGCAAAAGAATTACATCAAATTTTATAGTTTTTGTCATAGATGACAATGTACAACTAGACTTACTCTGCATATGCCTCCTAAATATAAGTTTACAGCAAATGAAGTTATAAAGTTATATATTTATTCAAATCAAAGTTAAAAAGCATGCATTTCAGCAGTAATAAGCTATTTGACTTACTTATTTGAAATGCATTACAAGTGATCCGAGGCCATCTGGAAAATTGTCTTCTAGGCTGTTTACAATTAAATAGATCATATGTATTTGCTCTAGCTTTTCAAAGAACTGGGTTCTCCAGTTATAAAATACCTGAGAGAAATCTGGTTACCTTTGTGTTCGATAAGAGTGATTAAGCTGGGCCTGGTGGCACACACTTGTAATCCCAGTACTTGGGAGGCTGAGACAGGAGGATCACAGGTTAGAGGAGACAGCCTTAGCAAGTAGTGAGACTCTCATCAACCTAGCAATACCCTGTTTCAAAATAAAAATAAAAAAATAGGGCTGGGGGTGTAGCTTGGAGGTAGAATGCCCCGGGTTCAATCCCCAGTACCAATAAGTTCATTTATTTATTTATTCTTTAAGGTATTCTTATAGCACTTTAAAATGTGATTGGCGTTACTTACCTAAATTGTATTTACATTAGATTTCCTGTTTACTTAGTACTGAGTCAAACGTAGTATACATTCTGTGTTATTCAGACAGATGTATAGAATCAATTTATAAGGACAGTTTTTTCAGCTGCTACTGTGAATTGTTTACACTTAACACAATAAGAATTAGGATTAGAACTATAGTTCTTTACTATCATGAATATAGATTTCATCATACAGTGTCTTCATTTAGTCCAATGAAATTACTTCACATTATTTGTATGTCTGTGTTTACTGCATTCCCACTAATGTCTTTTTTATATGTGTAATCATCATCTTTAGGAATAAGTTTGTGGAGTTTGACATGAAGCCAGTCTGTAAGAAATGCTACGAGAAGTTTCCGCTGGAGCTGAAGAAAAGACTGAAGAAACTAGCCGAGACCTTGGGAAGGAAATAACTTCCTGCATTTTATTTTTTGTCTTCTATGCAAAGATAAGAAAATTACCAATGTTACTTGGCTTATTCCACCCTTATTTAAAGCTGTATCTCAAAACAGTTGAAAGTTAAAGAATGGTTTCCTTCATCTCCTCCTCCTCATTAAAAAAGAAATAATAATTGTATCATCATATTTAAAACATGGATGAAATCAAGCTTTGCTTTTGTTTACCCCTATCAGTTTGTCGACACGTAGACTACATAGCAAAAAAAAAAAACCCACACACATGGTTAAATATTAAATTTTAAGTAAGGCCCCGCCAAAATTAAATATTAACTTCAAAATGGAAGGAGCCAGCTTTTACATGACTCAAAAAATAAGTAAGTAAATAAAAGTGTAAACATTATTTTTCTTTGTAATCAAAAGAACATTGCTTCCCACTGCTGTTGGGGAGGCTATAGGGAAGAAATATAACCAACCAAGAGAAACAAATCTTATACAATCTTAGTGTCTGTCAAGCTGGTAGTTCTACATTACTAAGACGAGAAATGAGTGTATTCAGAACTACTTTATTTTATTTTTTTTAATTCAATGATTATTATGCTTAGTGTTCTAGTTTGTTATTCTTGTTAATATCTTCCTTTGTATGATTACTTAACATGTAGTTATAGCTAGCTAATAGTATGCTTTTAAAATTGGGGACAAAAAAATTGGGCACAAAAAATTATAACAGGTATCTGAAAATACAATATACTTTACAATATTGGAAATATGAAGTATTTTAATGCATTTATAGCAGTTATGCTTTTAAGCTTCGTGTCAAACATGTAATCTTGGAATAGGACATGAAATCGAATTTTACGTAGCTTGAAATGTATCACTTAGCCAGGTGTGGTGGTGCACACCTGTCATCCCAATACTTGGGAGGCTGAGACAGGAGGATAGCAGGTTCACAGCCAGCCTCAACAACTTAGTGAGATCCTCTGCAACTCAGTGAGACCCTGTTTCCAAATAAAAAAAAAATAAAATAGGGTTATGGGTGTAGCTCAGAGGTATAATGCCCCTGGGTTCAATCCCCAGTACCAAAAAAAAAAAAAAAAAAAAGAAAAAGAAAAAAGAAATGTATCACTTAAAAAAAAAGTGGATATGTATGTATTGGTCTTATTGCATTTATAACCCTGCTAATATCTGTGCTTCATACATAATCAGAATTGCCTAGCCTTAGAAAAACACATAAAGTTGTTTCATATAATACCAACTAAAAATAAGGGTGTTGACAGATTGGTAAAATCATTCATTTTACACAGCTGTAACTAAATTTTTTTAAAAACTTCCTCTTTGTGGGGAAGCCATGGCAATTAATTCCTGTCATCTTATTAGATGAGAATGATGTTGACATGTGTCAGGTTTTCCATTTCAAATCTCATAATTAACTGGATTTCATTTACTGTAAGTAGGAAGTATAAATGATACTTTTAAATTGGAAGAAGGATGATTTAGTATCAATCTTAGGTCAAAATAGCAAGTTATTCTGTTTTATAAAAAAATTCTTATCCTGAAGTTTCTGGACCATTGTTTCTGGATAAAGTTGTTCTGCAAAGCTTTATGAACTTTTAAAAAATGTTGCTGATGCTATGTGATCATTTAAACAAGAAAGAGGGAACTTACTGTTTTTTTTTTTCAAAACATTGGTGACATATTGTTTTGCCATAAAGAATATCTCAGGATGCTACTACTCTGCCATTAAGATATTTGTATGTGTGACGTTTTTGAATTTTTGATCTTGCAGGTAACAGAATAAATTATATTTCTGTTTTCAGATAACTTGTAACCAATCATTTTATTTTTGCTATTCTTTTAGAGTTAAAAGAAGTATCATAAATGATTGGAAATAATCAATACATTAGTTTAAGACTATGTGTGCTCAGAGTTTAAAACAATCTTTGCATTTGACAATAAGAATCAAAATCCCTTCAGTGTGCCTTTGTCAGTTAATAATGACCAGCAATGAAACCTTAAAAATATTTATTAATTATTATACTATGCATATAGGCAAAACTAGGATAGAGTTTATAGTATAGGGTCTTATGTACTCCTATACCAGAAATAGGAGTCAGAAAAGCAAGCATTTACATATATTCTTTTTATTTGGGGGCAGTGCTGGGGATTGAACCCAGCACTACCTTTGAACATGGTAGGCAAGCGCTTTATCACTGAGCTAGGTCCCCAGCCCCCATTTTCATATGTTTTTAATCCCTTTGAAGATGTATGGACTGAACTCAACTGCCTTTGTTTACATGTCGAGGCAGCCGGGTACCTCCTATAGCCAAAGGTCCCATGGCTGTCTTTGCTCAGTCCTCTCTTAAAATATGAATTAATATTTCCTGGAAGTTCAACTTGTTGGGCCTCTAAGACTTTAGGGTAATTTATCTAGATAGAGTATTTTCTTCCTTAATATCATTGGAGCTCTTCTGTATGAGAAAGGAGGAAGAAATTGAAGTTTTAAGTGGAATAGAAGACAAACTTGATCTAGTTCATGATATTTTCCATGAGACTTTCCCTGGCTGCTGAAAAACTCAGGCCAGCAAACATCTCTTGAAATTCCCAGAAGGCAATCTGAGATCATTCATTGCTCTTACCAAATTTCTAAGTGCTCTTTTTTCTTAGCAAGCCTAATGTAATTGGGATAAACAGATAGGAGTTAAATATTTTTTGGATCATGTTCAAAGCCTTATTAACACTGTACCTGAAATAATAGGCCATTTTGCCTCATCCATTTGCCAAAATAGCCATTTCTAAGTTAAGGAAATGTTGAGGTAGGCTTACAGCATTGTTGTATTTTATTTTAGATTGTAAGCTCATGGCAGGGAATTATATCAATAATTATGTTTTTATATAACAACCATTGCAGTATACTCTTGGTGCTTAATAAATGTTCATAATTATTAACAATAACCTATTGTGTATCATTTAATTTGAATGACACCTATATGAAGAATATATATGAGAATATATTTCATTTTCAGATTGCTTATCCCTAGTGTGTATATAGACAACTGGTCCTTCCTTCCTTCCTTCCTTCCTTCCTTCCTTCCTTCCTTTCTTCTTTCTTTTTGTGGTGGTGGTGATTTAACCTAGTGACATTCTACCTCTGAGCTATACCCCCAGCTCTATTTCATTTTTTTTTTTTTTTTTTTTTTTCG
>PVJS01031477.1:0-23378 GCA_004027185.1 Glis glis | reverse complement strand
AAAAAAAAAAAAAAAAAAAAAAAAAGAATACCAGAATCTTCCCCCTGCCAATGGATAAAAGGCTGGGCCATTCTTTGTTTAAGGCAGTTTTGACTACTCTCTCAGCCAGGGCTACCTCCTTCATCTGGAAGTGAAGCCCTCCTCTCCCTTCTCTTTTCCTGATTAAAGGTTTGCTTGTGCATTCCTGCTCCCTGGACTTGAAGTTTGTTCTTTTCAGCGCTGAGGCCCTCCCAACATATACTCGCCCAAATTCTGCATCCGGCCTTTGGTTTAGGCCAAAGAACATACTCACCTCCTACAGAGGTTAGCTAGTTTTGATTTTGTGGATTGTTTGTTTTTGGGGGGTATTCTAACCCTAACCATAATCCTAGCCCTAACCCCAACCCCAACCCCTAACCCCTAGCCCTAGCCCTAACCCCTAGCCCTAACCCTAAACCCTACCCTTAACCCTAATTCCTAACCCTAACCCCAACCCCTAAATTTTCACTTACCTTCACAGAGCAGATGTGGTGATCCTTGTCTATATTCAGGAATGAAGCTTGGTTTTTATTAGACTCTGTTCAGGATTGTCCCAGCCCCAAGTCAAATCCAATTCCACCCCAATGCAGACCCACTGAAGATGTAAATCAACAGCAAGTAATATAACAATAAAATTAAATGAAACTACTGATGATTGAACAAAATAATTGAAAATTGAATTTACACAATATGAAAAGATGCTTATCACTTAGTCATTGTGGAGATGCAATTTGAAGCCGGGCGTGGTGGCGCACACTTGTAATCCCAGTACTTGGGAGGTGAAGACTGGAGGATCCGGGTTCACAGCCAGCCTCAGATACTTAGTGAGGCCCTCCGAAACTTCGTGAGACCCGGTTTCAGAATAAAGTATAAAAAAATGGGGCTGGGGGTGTAGCTCGGAGGTAGAACGCACCTGGGTTCAATCCTCAGTATTGCAAAAAGAAAAATGGAAATGCAATTTGAACCTATGTGATTCTGCCCTTCACTGGTTTTAAAGTAATAATCAAAAACTGTTTATGTGTTGGTAAGAGCCACTGTGTGAATATTTTCTTTTTTTGTTTTTTGCGGTACCGGGGATTGAACCCAGGGGTGTTCTACCTCCGCGCTACACCCCTGGCCCTATTTTCTATACTTTTATTTTGAAACCGGGTCTCACGAAGTTGCGGAGGGCCTCACTAAGTATCTGAGGCTGGCTGTGAACCCGGATCCTCCGGTCTCTGCCTCCCAAAGTACTGGGATTACAAGGGTGCGCCACCACGCCCGGCTCTGTGTGAATATTTTCTTAATGAGAAAGTAACGTGTGGATATTACATAAATATGAGTCTACTGACTAAAAATTAGTTATTATTCCAGCCCCATGTGTAGATACTAAAGTAGTAATAGAGGGACTGTGCAGAAATCAGTATGATATTGTTAAAAAACCATTCTGTATATTCATATTAGAGTCTTCATGGGCCAATATGGATAACATAATATTAGAGGACAATGCATAAAAATTGATGAGGTAGGATAGAAGGAATATTAGGCAGAAAGGAGACATTGGGAAGAAAAATATAAATTTAAAATTTTTAATCTAACTCCACCCTATAGGGTGTGTTCAGTCAGGCAGAAGCCTTAATGAGCCCACACCCTTAATCGTAATGGCCCCTCTCCCACCTGAGATTCCTGAGATACTTAGTTAACAAAAAATCCATTAGGAGGGACAAGGCCAGACACTACCCAGCCACCACCAGTCCTAACTGAAGATTAAGAGGAAGTTGGACCTCCACCCCAACCACAAGCCCCAGCCAGGAGCCCCAGCCACCCCCCACCCCTAAATTTCCTATAAAAATAAGGTCGCAAAGACCCAGGATGCTGCTCTCACATTCTCGAGGTGGCCTGCGTTTTTCCTTGAACGTGTATCTCCCTTTTCTTGAATTAAACCTCTGTCTTTTTCTCTGATTGGTGCGTGTAGAAATTCTTTTCGTCACTAACCCAAGGACTCCAGGGGTCCTGAGGTGTGCTTCCCTTCCCAGGCCAGAGAACTCCCAGGACTCTTCACAGAATTATAGCAGTGACCCTGACAAAATGACATTAGTGGTAAAAACCAATGTGGAAATTAATGTTACAGGCCGCACCGTGCAAATTACCTCAGTAGTAGATATCCAATATATACATTATGCATATTAAAAGCTACAGAGTACACATTACATTTTTATTTGGTGAATACAGTAGCGAATGCATTGGAATGGAATAAAGAACCCCAAGAATTTAAGAAGTATGGATAATGTGCCTGAATATGAAGTATATATTTGTGGTCTCAACAGGAAAGAAATTGTGGTATATGGAAATTGGGCAGTTTAGCAGAAGTCCTGCTTTAAATATCCTGGGCATGATTAAGATAAATCAACAAATATAAGAAATCACTGTGTAAACCGGGCATGGTAGTGCACGCCTGTAATCCCAGTAATCGGGAAGCAGAGACAGGAGGATCACAGGTTTGAGGACAGCCTGTATAACATAGCAGGACTCTCAGCAACCTAGTGAGACTGTTTCTAATTAATAATAATAATTATAATAATAATTATAATAATAATTAGTAATAATAATAATAATATAGTAGTAGTAGTAATAATACAGGGCTGGTTATGTGTCTCAGAAGTAGAATGCCCCTGAGTTTAATCCTTAAAAAAATATTGCCACTATGTGGATATTAAAGGCATAGTCTGGACAGTATATTTGTATGAAAAATAACTGTGCAATTACATGTGTTATAGGGTTCTATGTACATATTATAATCCTGGACGCATGTCCTCGATTGCTGGGGTCTCCACCCAGTGCCATGAAAGGGCCTGGTGGACTAGCAGAAGCCTGCTCTAGAGTACCGAGTCCCGGGCCTCTTCCACGTGGCAGTGATTCAGCATATCAATGGCAAAGATGGCACTGGCGGACCCCTCGGAGGGAGGTCTCGCAGATAGCCCCACCTAACCTCTGGAGGGCTATGATAGGCAGTTACCTCCTTCCGTGCTCACAGACAACAGGTGCCTCTACCTATGATAGGTTACAGGGGGGCGTGGTGACCCGACCCTCACGTGCCATTGGGTCACACCGTACTGCTTGCGAGTTTCCTGTATGGCCTCTACTATAAAAGGGGGATTGGCTTTCTAATAAACGAGATCGTGCCAGACATGTCTCCCGGTCCAAGGTGTGGTTCGTTCGGGCTGTCGACGTTTGTTCCCCCGTCAGCATAGTACCACTCTTGGGCAGGACCCGAGACTCGATCTCCAATGAAAGTCTCCAGTGCTCACTGAATTTCACACATGTTCCCTTCCTCTGCAGTGTTCTCTAAGGGCTCCCTCCCTTTGATGAGAGTGTGGATGCAAAGTTTTCACTCACCTTCACAGAGCAGATGGAGGCTCCTTGGTCAGGCTTCAGGAATGAAGCTCCGTACTCAATGGACTTCGCACTGCCAGCCTCAAGGCCTTGCACAGTTGAGGAAGACGACGCCAGCCCTCTGGTGGCTTCCAGGACTCAGTGCCTCTACCACGGATTCCACAGGCCAGGAGAAGTGGTGCTGCGCCCTCTGGTGCGGTTTGAAGCTCAGTACAGGATGCTACAACTTCACAGCACACATGCGCCCCCTCTTGGCTTTCCTGTGAATGAATGAAACTCAGTACTGCAAGCCAAGATTTGGACATAAAGTGTACCTTCTAGCAAACAGAGATAAGGAGATGCTGAGAACTCACCAAGGACAGAGGTGGGCAATACACACTTTTAAACTTTTTTTTTCTTTGCGGTACTGAGGATTGAACCCAGGGGCATTCTAAGTCTGAGCTACAACCCCAGCCCTATTTTTTTATTCTTTATTTTGAAACAGGGTATAAATTGTGGATGGCCTCACAAAGTAGCTGAGGCTGGCCGTGAACCCAGATCCTCCGGTCTCAGCCTCTCAAGTAGTAGAATTACAAGCGTGTGCCACCACGCCCAGCCACGCTTTTAAACTGTAATGAAAATAAAGCAAAGAAAAAAGCAGGCCCAGTGCTTTGAAGGCTAGGAAAGGTTTGAAGCTAGCCTCAGAAACTTAGCGAGACCCAGTTTCACAATAAGAAAAGAAATAAAATGGGGCTTGGGCATAGAAAGTCCCTGAGCCAAATCCCAAAACCTCAGACACACACACACACACACACACACACACACACACACACAGAAAAAAAAGCATTAAAACACACATAACTCCCTCTTTGGTTCTGGGGCACAAGTGGAAGACTTTGTCTTCATACATTCCAATGTTTTCCTCACCTTTTCCACACCTGCATCAGCTTTACTGAAGAAGCTCCTGAGATGTGCCCCTGAACTGAGGTCTTGAGGAAAATAGAGCTCCAGCCTGCTGTGGACAGGTCCCACAGCATCATGAAGCTAATATCTCTGGGCTGGTCCTGAGAAAAAAAGCTTGGATCATGAAGAAGGCTCCAATGCCAAACAGGAACAGCTGGTCCTGAGAAGGAAGTTCTGGCCAAGAGAAAGAAGTTCCAAGCGGGGCGTGGTGGCGCATGCTTGTAATCCCAGTACTTGGGATACTGAGACCAGAGGATCTGGGTTCTCAGCCAGCCTCAGCTACTTAGTGAGGCCCTCCGCAACTTCGTGAGACCCAGTTTCAAAACAAAGTATAAAAAATAGGGCCGGGGGTGTAGCTCAGAGGTAAAATGCCCCTGGGCTCACTCCCCAGTACCACAAAAAAAAAAAAAGAAAGTTCTGGTGCTACAAAGGAGGTTCTGGGTATGATAAAGTGGTTCTGGCACCACAAAGTTCCGGGTCAGAGAGAGGACTTCCTGTGCAACGAACAAAGTTCTGGGTGAGAGACTTCCTGTGCAACGAACAAAGTTCTGGGTGAGATAAAGTGGCTCTGTACCACAAAGTTCCGGGTCAGAGAGAGGACTTCCTGTGCAACGAAGAAAGGTCCGAATGAGAGACTTCCTGTGCAACGAAGAAAGTACCAGGTGAGATAAAGTGGCTCTGGCGACACAAATTTCCGGGTCAGAGAGAAGACTTCCTGTGCAATCAAGGTCCTGGTTAGAGACTTCCTGTGCAACGAAGAAAGTACCGGGTAAGAGAAAGTGGTTCTGGCACCACAAAGTTCTGGGTCAGACAGAGGACTTCCTGTGCAATGAAGAAAGGTCCGGGTAAGAGACTTCCTGTGCAACGAAGAAAGTACCGGGTGAGAGAAAGTGGTTCTGGCGCCACAAAGTTCCGGGTCAAAGAGAGGACTTCCTGTGCAACGAAGAAAGTTCCGAGTAAGATAAAGTGGTTCTGGTGCCACAAAGCTCCAGGTTGGAGAGAGGACTTCCTGTGCAATGAAGAAAAGTCCAGATAAGAGACTTCCTGTGCAACAAAGAACGTTTCAGGTGAGATAAAGTGGTTCTGGTGCCACAAAGCTCCAGGTCAGAGAGAGGACTTCCTGTGCAACAAAGAAAGGTCTGGGTCAGAGACTTCCTGAGCAACAAAGAAAGTTCCGGGTGAGATAAAGTAGCTCTGGTGCCACAAAGTTCTAGGTCAGAGAGAGGACGTCCTGTGCAACGAAGAAAGGTCCGGGTGAGAGATTTCCTGTGCAACGAAGAAAGTTCGGGGTGAGATAAAGTGGCTCTGGCGCCACAAAGTTCCTAACCCTGCCTGTAACTTTTAAACCATTAAGCCTAAACCAAAACCCAGACTGTAACAAATGATCCTTGATCCTGACCCTGATGATAAACCAGACCCTAACCCTTAAAGTGTCCCTGATGCTAACCCTCACCCTAATCACTAACCCTTACCTAAACCCAAAGGCTAACCCTATTCCTAACACCTAACCCTTAAACCTATACCATAACCCTAATCCCAAACCCAAACCCTTACACTAACACTAACTCTAACCCTTAATCATAACCCTAACCCAATCCAAACCCAAATCCTAACCCTAACACTAACATTAAATACAAACCCTTAACCCTAATCCTAACACCTAACCCTAACTGTAATGTAAATCTAAACAGTAACCCTAATCCTAACCCTAAGCCCTAACCCTAACCCAATGTGGAGAGTGCCTTTGGACATGCTTTTTTGAATTGTGAATTGCTTGACATAAGTGCTGCCATTTTAAGGCAAATGTGTGTGAGTAAAAAGTGAAACACCCAAAATGACAGCCCGGGAGCTTCCCAGGTCTGGCTTGAGTGATAAGACATGTTCACCGCTTTACCCCAGCTGATGCAACCCTAGCACTGGATGTAACTGTGCATGCCCAGCCTCAGCTGAAGGAGCATATGCCTACCTAAGATAAGACCCCCTCAAACAGTATATAAGGCCCAAGAGAATTAGGCCCAGTGAGCCTCCAGCTCCAAGTCACGTGAGTTGCCAGACTCCCTGTCATGGTGCTCCAAGACTGCTGGTGTGTTTCCCACCAATGGTGACAACCCAAGAACCTGGAGAAGAAAATGCGTTCTGGTAAGCTCCCGCACTGAATCTCAGCTGCGCAAAGTTAGGGCTCCCATATCTAGTGTGAAGTGTGAAAATAAATTGGTATAAACTCCCATCAGGAGTCTGACTCTAAATTCCGCCATTCTATAGCTCTCCAACTCTTCCTAGTGGGCGGGGCTCACTCAGAACACCCAAACACTAACCCTAACCCTAACCATAATGCCCTAACCCTAACACCATATCCCCAACCCCAACCCTAATGATAATTCTTAACCCTAATCATAAAACTAAGCCAGAAGTTGAATGCCAGAACCACTTGAACACTGTCAAGGCAAAGAGAGCCTGCAGCTCAGAAGTGAATCCTCTAGTGTCTCAGGGAACTGCTTCTCCCATCCACACACCCTGAGGATTCTGGGTAGTACAGTCCATGCTGCCCATGTAGCACTCACCCAAGAGGCTCCTGGGATCTGTGGACCCCTGAGGATTCTGAGTAGTGCAATCTATCCTGCCTGTGGGGCCCTCACCCAAGAGGCTCCCAGTCTATGGACCCTGAGGATTCTGGGTAGTGCAATCTGTCCTGCCTGTGGGTCCCTCACCCAAGGGGCTCCCAGGGGCTGTGGAACCCTTAAGATTCTAGGTAGTGCAGTCTGACCTGCCTGTGGATCCCTCAGCCAAGAGGCTCCCAGGGTCTGTGGACCTCTGAGGATTGGGATTCTGAATAGTATGGTGTTCTACCAATGCAGGCTTTGCCTTAGAGGCCTTTGGGGAGATACAGGCTGCATGTTTGCCCTGGAACTCCCAGAGATTCTTGGCAGTGTAGTCCAGCATTTTGCCCTCACTGTAGAGGCTCCTGGGAGCTGTAGAACCTGAGTAATCTGGGTAGCATGGTCCCAAGCTCTTCCCACGCAGCCCTCACAACAGAGGCCTTTGGGAGTTGTGGGTCCTAACTGTAGACACAGCTTCCAGTTATCTCCAGGCCATGGCATCTCTGCAGGAACATGCCTAAGATGAGGAACCTCTGTTCTTCGCTGTACACATAGCTCCCAGTCCATGGCATCTCCACAGGGAGGTGCTAAAGGGAAAGAATCCCTGGTCCTCACTGTAGATACAGCATCCAAGAATCCCCAGGCAATGGCATCTGTGCAAGTGGGTGCTTAGAAAGAAGCTCTGGTCCTCATCACAGGCATGCTCCCGGCTGTTACCAATCTGTGGCTTCTCCATGGGTAGGTCCTGAGGACAGGAAACTCACTGCAGACCCAGGACATCTACCCACAGAAGACAGGTACTTCCTAGGGGTCAGAGAAAGTGGCTCTGTGCACCCCCTGCTGGCCATAATGGGCAGTGCAGGAGGCTCCACGTTCATTGTGCCAGAACCAGAGAGGCTCTGAAATACATTGTCGTGATTATTCCAGACCATCATTTTCACAAGTAAAGCCTTCCATCCTACACCTTCATATGAATGAAAGGAGATAACAAGAAGCAAAGTACATTGCTGATAGACAAATATCCATCGATCTCCTATATACTAGCAATAATAGTATAGGAAACTACAGAAAACAGTGAAATTTGAAAACAGGAATAAGAAATATTTTGGATCTCTACAAACTGGTTTATCATCAGATCTCTGACAAATTCTCTAAATAAGAGGAAAAATAAGCCGGGCGTGGTGGCGCATGCTTGTAATCCCAGTACTTGGGAGGCTGAGACCGGAGGATCCGGGTTCACGGCCAGCCTCAGCTACTTAGGCCCTCCGCAACTTAGTGAGACCCTGTTTCAAAATAAAGAATAAAAAATACGGCCAGGGGTGTAGCTCGGAGGTAGAATGCCCCTGGGTTCAATCCCCAGTACCGCAAAAAAAAAAAGAAAAAAGAGGAAAAATAGTGCCAGGCGTGGTGGCATATGCTTATAATCCCAGTACTTGGGAGGCTGAAACAGGAGGATTGTGGGTTCTCAGCCAGCCTTATCTACTTAGTGAGGCCCTCCATAACTTAGTGAGACCCTGTTTCAAAATAAAGAATAAAAAATAGGGCTGGAGGTGTGGCTCAGAGGTAGAATGTCCCTGGGTTCATTCCACAGTACTACACAAAAAATAAAGAAATAATCAACACAAATGTTTCATGTATTTATGAATGACCCCACTATCTTCTTTGGAGCCAGGCAAGAGGGGCCTTTCCCTGAGCCCATCAGTCCATCCCACATCATACCTGGAACACCTGCAGTGCTCTGTCATAGGCTCAGTACCGGCCCAGCAAGACCTGTGGCCCTAAACACCCACTCTCATTCAGGACACAGTCCAGCAAGGGAGGGATTACCACATCTCTTGACCTATTTTCTCAAAACAAAAGGCACCTTCACAGAAAGGTCCATGTCCAAGTGATAAGGTAGAATAGAAGAAATAAAATTTTAGGTAGAAAAGAGACAAGATGGGAAGGGAAGGAGTAAATCTAAAGTCCTAAGCTTGCCTTACAGGCTTGCTTAGGACATGCCAAGAAATAGCAAGACCCATATCTCTAAAAACACAATGGGCTAACTTCACATCCGAAATTCCTGAGAAAGTCCTGAGGTGATTAGTTTTGGAAGAGAAAGAACTTCACCTTCCACCAAAACTCCAGAAAATCACACCTGTTCTTACACCCAGCTGGCCACCCGCTGGCCAGCAGGCTCCCTGTCTCCCGGAAGACCTGTCCCTAAAAAAATTAACATCTTCTGCCTGAAGAAAAGAAAGGAGGCATTTCCCGCCCGAGTACCTCTAACCAACCCCCTCCCCATTTTCAGTGACTATAAAAAAAAAACTGTAAGAATTCGGGGCTGCTGCTCTCACTTCTTGAGGTGGCCCGCGTTTCCCTAATGTGTTTTCCCTTTTCCTTGAATTAAACCTCTGTCTTTTCTCTGACTGGCGCATGTTGAAATTCTTTTCTACACAGACCCAAGGACCCCGGGGACCCTGAGGTAAGTGTCCCCTTCCCAGTCCGGAGAACTCCTTAGAACCCTCCGTAGAGCTATCAAGCTCACCCTGACACAAGCACACACTCTTCCAACTAGAGGAAAGACTTGCGAGGAGGAAGTGCTTAGGAAAGAGAATGTACTTCATTGACCCACCAAATCCTTACACTTGGCTAGCATGGATGCAGTAGGCTCTGGTCCAATTAAAATACTGATATGAGCCAGGCGTGGTGGTGTATGCCTGTAATTCCAGGACTTAGGAGGCTGAGACAGGAGGATCACAGGTTTAAGACCAGCCTCAATAACTTAGTGAGTGAGACTCTCAACAACCTAGTGGGACCTTGTTTCAAAACAAAAAATATGCCGGGCGTGGTGGCGCACGCTTGTAATCCCAGTACTTTGGGAGGCGGAGACCGGAGGATCCGGGTTTGCGGCCAGCCTCAGCTCTCGCTCTCTCTCTCTCTCTCTCTTTCCCTGTCTCTCTCTCTCTCTTTCCCTCTCTCTCTCTCTCTCTCTCTCTCTCTCTCCTTAGTGAGGCCCTCCGCAACTTCGTGAGACCCGGTTTCAAAATAAAGCATAAAAAATAGGGCCGGGGGCGTAGCGCGGAGGTAGAACGCCCCTGCGTTCAATCCCCGGTACCGAAAAAAAAAAAAATATAAAGGGCTGAGGGTATAGCTCAGAGATAGAATGCCCCTGTGTTCAATCCCCAGTACCACAAAAAATAAATAAATAAAATACTGATATGCAGAGCATGCATTCCCTTGCTTCTTTTCACGTTTGATTCTAAGGTACTTTGTGTTACAAGTGTCTACCACAGTTGTACAAGACATCTGAGAAACATTTTGCAATACTGAATGAAAGAGGTTAGGCACAGGACACACCATGTACATCCAGGATGAAGGAAAAGAGTTTAATGTCAGGAGCTTGACAGGCTGCCCCAGGCAAGTGAGAGAGCAGCAGCTAGGCTAGTCAAGCATAGGATTTTTATACAGTTTAACCTCAGAAAGCTTGTGGTGGGAAGGTTAGGTGAGGGGTTGATATTTGAATACAATATAGTTTCAGTTGTGATGTCATTTTGGGGAAGGAAGTTTCAGTCTGCTGGAAAACAAGCTTAACAATAGTATGCTGAAAAACGAAACTTAATTACAATATGCCCAGAAATGAAACTTTGGGCTTAACATGGCAGATGATTTCTACAATGGCAATACTAATGTCAATACTGAATGATTTGTACTCTTTTTAATTGTTTTTGTTTTTTGGTGTGTGTGTGTTTGTGTGTGTGTGTGTGTGTGTGTGTGTGTGTGTGTGTGTGTTACTGGGGATTGGACCCAGGGCATTCTACCTCCAAGTTACACCCAGCCCATTTTTTGTTTTGGGGTTTTAAAACAGGGTCGTGCTAGGTAGCTGAGAATCTCACTACATAACTGAGGCTGGCAGTGAACCTGAGAGATCCTCCTGTCTCAGCATCCCCAAGTACTGGGATTGCAGGCATGTGCCACCATGCCTGGTTCTATTTTTAAATTTGTATGGATGTAAGACCAAATGTAATGTCGATGTTGGCATTAGAGCAGCTGTTATATGCAAATTTTTATTAAAATAACATAATTAGTGATTTTGCTAAATGAAGGCAAAAATAATGTAATATTTGTGCATTCATTTTATTACACATCAATCATCTTGACATTTTGCCAATTTTTATCTTAGGAAAAGTACAGCCAGGGCATTCTACCTCTGAGCTACACACTTAGCACCCCCTTTTTTATTTTTTATTTTGAAACAGGGTCTAGCTAAATAGCTGAGGTTGGCCTCAAACCTGCAATCCTCCTGTCTCAGCCTCCAAAGTACTGGAATTACAATGCATGAGTCATGCGCATAGCTGGAAAAATAGCTTTAATGTCGGAGGTAGTGGCCCATGCCTGTAATGCCAATATTTGGGAGACTGAGAAAGGAAGATCACAGGATCAGGGCCAGCTTTAGCAACCTAGTGAGACCCCCATCAACTTGGCAAGACCCTGTTCCAAATTTTAAAAATGGGGGGGGCTAGGGGTGTAGCTTGAAGGTAGAATGCCCCTGGGTTCTATCCCAGTACAGAAAAAAAATGAGAAAGAAAGAAGGACGAACGAAGGAAGGAAGGAAGGAAGGAAGGAAGGAAGGAAGGAAGGAAAGGAAGGAAAAATAGAGCTTTAAAGCTATTTTAAAAGTTCAGCCAAGCGTGGTGGCACACACCTGTAATCTCAATACTTGGGAAGCTGAGACAGGAGGATCGCAGGTTTGAAGACAGCCTCAGCAAAGTAGCAGGACCCTCAACAATTTAGTGAAACCCTATTTCAAAATAAAGTAGGGAAGCCGGACGTAGTGGTGCATGCCGGTAATCCCAGTACTTAGGAGGCTGAGACAGGAGGATCACAGGTTGGCAGGTTGGAGGACAGCCTCAGCAATAGTGAGACTCATCAACCTAGTGAAACTGTTTTAAAATAAAAATAAAATGTGGCTGGGGGTGTAGCTCAGAGGTAGAATGCCCCTGGGTTCAATTCCCAGTACCACCAAAAATAAAATAAAATAAAATAAAATAGGGCTAGGGGTATATCTTAGAGGTAGAATGCCCCTGTGTTCAATCCCCAGTACTAAAAAAAAAAAAAATTAATGTTATAAAGCTACATTTGGCCAGAGAGAAAGCTAGAGTGTGTTTCATCTGATAGCTGTTTCACTTGATTTGCAACCTACACGCCTCCTCTGCATCTTGCCCCAGGCCCTGCACAGGTTAGAAAGTAGGTCTGAGCTGCTCTCGTGATGTGTCTGTAAATACCAAGGACCTCCATATTTTGAAGGCCAACTTATTTATTACATTTCTCCCTGGGATCTTCAGACCACGAAGGTCTAAAACCCATAACATTGTTTTCTCCCTCTAGGGCATATGTGGCTTTTCACTTTATTTTCAAGTGAATGCTTTCACTGTTTTGGATTTAGCAAGCTTTTGGTCTTGTGCAGTGAGGAAGTCAAATGATTGTGACATGAGACACTGTAATGAGAAGTTTTCCCATAAGAAAACTTCTGTATTTGAGGAAATTATGTAGTTGGTGTAAATATCCCCAGATATATCCACAGTACAGATTTTACTATATGGTTTTCCTTAATAAATTTTCTTTTTTTTTTTTTTTGCGGTACCGGGGATTGAACCCGGGGCGTTCTACCTCCGCGCTACACCCCCAGCCCTATTTTTTATACTTTATTTTGAAACCGGGTCTCACGAAGTTGCGGAGGGCCTCACTAAGTAGAGAGAGAGAGAGAGACAGACAGACAGACAGACAGACAGAAAGAGAGAGAGAGAGAGCTGAGGCTGGCTGCGAACCCGGATCCTCCGGTCTCCGCCTCCCAAAGTACTGGAATTACAAGCGTGCGCCACCACGCCCGGCAATTTTCTTCTTTTTTAATTTTGTTCTGGAGATTGAACCTGGGAGCATTCTACCTCTGAGCTACACACCCAGCCTTTTTTAAATTTTTTTTATTTTGAAATACAGTCTCCCGTCGGGCATGGTGGTACACGCTTGTAATCCCAGTACTTGGGAGACGGAGACCGGAGGATCCGGGTTTGCGGCCAGCCTCAGCTACTTAGTTAGGCCCTCTGCAACTACATGAGAACCAGTTTCATAATAAAGAATTAAAAAAAATAGGGCCAGGGGTGTAGCTTGGAGGTAGAATGCCCCTGGGTTCAATCCCCGGTACCACAAAAAAATAAATAAATAAATACAGTCTCACTAAGTTGCTGAGTGTCTTGCTAGGTTGATGAGGCTGGCCTCAAACCTGCGATCCTCCTGTCTTAGCCTCCCAAGTACTGGGATAACAGGTGTACGCCATCACTCCCAGAGTGTGTGTGTGTGTCTGTCTCTATCATCTGTCTGTCTGTCTGTCTGTCTGTCTATCTCTATCTCTCTCTTTCTTTCCCAGAGATTGAACCCAGGGGCATTCTACCTCTGAGCTACACCCCCAGCCCTTTTTATCTTTTATTTTGAAACAGAGTCTTGCTATGTTGCTGAGGGCCTCACTAAGTTGCTGAGGCTGAATCTGTGATCCTTCGGTCTCAGCCTACTAAGTACTGGGATGACAGGTGTGTGCCAACACACCCAAATCTTATAAAATTTTCTAATAGACCTGGAAAGAACAGGAATATAAACATGTTTCCATATCCTACTTACATGTAGGACAAAAAAGAGTTGGAGAGAGATGACCTACAGAATGAAAGGAATCTATACCTGGGAACACTACACTATTTATAAGTACTTTGAAAATAAAAGAGCAGATTAGTTCAAAGGTTCTTACAATATCCCTGTCACTTCTATCATCCCTGGGATAAGGACCACTAAGTCAAAGGTGGCACTTCATTTGTATTAACAAGGTCAATATCAAAAGACAGAGGATAGGAAAGTTGCCACACCCAAACAAATAATGTATAGAATTTTTTTTGTGTGTGGAACTGGGAATTGAACCCAGGGGCATTCTACCTCTGAGCTACACCCCCAGCCCTATATTTTATTCTTTATTTTGAAACAGGGTCTCACTAAGTTACGGAGGGCCTCACGAAGTAGCTGAGTCTGGCCACGAACCCGGCTCCTCCTGTCTCAGCCTCCCAAGTACTGGGATTATAAGTGTGTGCCACCATGCCTGGCTAATGTATAGAATTTTCAAGTCATACTTTAATATTTTTGGGGCTTTTGCCCCATTCTAAGTAACCCAGGGCCTCATGCATGCTAAAAATATGCTCTAAGTCAGGCATGGTGGTGTACACCTGTAATCCCAGGACTTGGGAGGCTGAGACAGGAGGATTACAGGTTCAAGGCCAGCCTCAGCAGCTTAGACTCTCAGCAACCTAGTGAGATCCTGTTCCAAAATAGAGCTGGGGGTGTAGCTCAAAGATAAGTGCCCCTGGGTTGAATCCTTAGTACCAAAAACCAAAACAAAAGCAAAAACAAAAACAGAAACAGAAACATGCTCTGCTACTGTCCCTCTGGAATTTTTTTTTTTGTGTGTGTGTGTGTGTGTATGTGTGTGTGTGTGGTACTGGGGATGGAACCCAGGGGCATTCTGCCTCTGAGCTATACCCCTAGACCCATTTTATTATTTATTTTGAAACATAGTCTCACTAAGTTGCTGAGGGCCTCACAAATTGCTGAGGCTGGCCCTGAACCTGTGATCTTCCTGTCTCAGCCTCCCAAATACTAGAATTACAAGTGTGTGCCACCATGCCCAGCTCCTCCAGAAATTTTTAACTGTGTATTCAAAGTAGTGCATAATTAACTTAGTGAGACCCTGTTTCAAAATAAAGAATAAAAAATAGGGCTTGGGGTGTAGCTTGGAGGTAGAATGCCCCTGGGTTCCATCCCCAGTACCACAAAAAAAAGTAGTGCAGAATTGAAAATATTCTGTGTGCTTAAATTTATTTTTTCAAAAACTGCTTCTATAAATATAGATATGCATGCATTACTATGGTAGTCTGATTTCAATTCCTTTGGGTAGATACCCAGGAGTGATATAGCTGGGTTACATGGTAGGTTCATTCCCATTCTTCTGAGAACCCTTCACACTGATTTCCAAAGTGGTTGCACTAATTTGCAATCCCACCAACAATATATCTGGGTCCCTACTTCTCCACCTCCTCATCAGCACTTATTATTGTTTGTGGGGTTTTTTGTTTGTTTGGTTGGTTTTGTTTTGCAGTATTGCCCTAACCCTAACCCTAACCCTAACCCTTTACTATTCCAGGTCATACTGCAATGTTATGTCAGCAGCACCGTTCTGTTGGAAGCTACTTACAGTCTTTACCTCAAAACATTTTTACTTCCTCAGAAACTTCCTGAAATCTTTACAAAGCTTACTTGAGGATGGCCTTTTGTAACCTGCATGTAACCTCAAAATTCTGAAATTGTAATCCGGACGGATAGCAGCATCAGGAAGGAGGCATTTCCTGCCTCTGGGAGGGTTGGACAATACAAAGGGCGAGGCAGATACTCACTGGCTGAGACCCAGCTCTGTGAGCCTCACCAGTATCTCAGTTGAAGGGGCATTCCATCTCCAAGCTATACCCCTAGTCCTTTTATTTTTTATGTTGGAACAGAGTCTCACTAAGTTGCTTAGGGCCTTGCTAAGTTGCTGAGGCTGGCCTTGAACCTGCAATCCTCCTGTCTTAGCCTCCCAAGCACTGGGATTACAGGCGTGCACTACCATGCCTGGCTGAAGGAAGTTTTCCACTTTCATAAGGCTTTGTGGAGACCCTTGGGGAGTCTGGACGCTCACTGAGTTTCACATAATCCAAGTTATCTATTAAAGAGAGATTCAGGGTCCAGTATCCAGAACATATAAAGGATTCTTACAACTCAACATCAAAAACATAAACAAACCAGGCATGGTGGTGCACGCTTGTCATCCCAGTACTTGGAAGGCTGAGTCAGAAGGATCGCAGGTTTGGGGCCTCAACTTAGTAAGACCCTGTTTCAAAATAAAGAATAAAATAGGGCCAGGGGTATAGCTTGGAGGTAGAATGCCCCTGGGTTCAATCCCCAGTACCACACACACACACCAAATAAATAAATAAATAAATAAATAAATAAATAAATAAATAAATAAATAAACAAACAAATTAGGTTCAACCTAATTAAACTATGGATAAAGCACTTGAATAGAAATTTCTCCAGAGAAGATAGACCAATAGTTATGGTCACATGAAAAAATGTTCCACATCATCAGTTGTTAGGGAAATAAAAATGAAAACCACAACGAGGTACTGCTTCATACCAGAAGCATAACTGTAATATTTTTTTGTGGTACTAGGGATTGAACTCAGGGGCATTTAATCTCTGAACTATACCCCCAGACCTATTTTTTATTCTTTATTTTGAAACAGGGTCTCACTATATTGCGGAGGGCCTCACTAAGTAGCTGAGGCTGGCTGCAAATCTGTGATTCTCCTGTCTCAGCCTCCCAAGTACTGGGATTACAAGGGTACGCCACCACAGCCGACTGTAACTATAATAATTTTTAATCAGAAATAATAACAAAAGCCGGGTGTGGTGGCTCACGCTTGTAATCCCAGTACTTGGAGGCTGAGACTGGAGGATCACAGGTTCGCAGCCAGTCTCAGCTACTTAGTGAGGCCCTCCGCAACTTAGTGAGACCCTGTTTCAAAATAAAGAATAAAAAATAGGGCTGGGTGTGTAGACCAGAGGTAGAATGTCCCTGGGTGCAATCCCCGTACCAAAAAATAAATAAATAAATAACAAGTGTTGGTAAGGATATAGAGAAATTTGAGCCCTACGACACTGCTGGTGGAAATGTATAATGGGGTAGCCACAGTGGAGAAGTTAAGTAGATTCCCAAAAAATTAAAAATTATCATATGACCCAGCAATTCTACTCCTATATACATACCCCGAAAAACTGAAAAAGTATTCAAACAAAAACTCATACATAAATGTTCAGAGCAAGCTGGGCATGGTGACGCATGCTTGTAATCCTAGTACTTGGGAGGCTGAGACTGGAGGATCACAGGTTTCCAGCCAGCCTCAGCTACTTAGTGAGGCCCTCTGCAACTTAGTGAGACCCTGTTTCAAAATAAAGAATAAAAAATAGGGCTGGGGGTGTAGCCCAGAGTTAGAATGCCCCTGGGTTCAATCCCCGGTACCGCAAAATAAATAAAAAGTAAAATAGGGCTGAGGGTGTATCTTGGAGGTATACTGCCCCTGGGTGCAATCCCCAGTACCCCCCCAAAAGTTCTGGAGATAGTGATGGTTATGGTTGCACAAAAATGTGAATGTATTTAATACCGTAGAACTTTACACTTAATAATGATTAATTTTGTTAATCATTATATTAATTTTATTAACCATTATTATATTTGCCACAACCTAAAAAAGAAAATGAAGTACTGATACATGTTACAGTATGGGCGAATCCAGAAAACATTATGCTAAGTAAAAGAAGCCAGACATGAAAGGTCACACACTAACCCTAACCCTAACCCTAACCCTAACTCCATATATAGGAAAACATCCATGGAAACAGTTCAAAATGGTAGTTGCCAGGGGCCGGGGGAGGAGGAGGCAGTGACTGACTGCTTGATGGATACAAGGGTCAATCTCCTTTAGTACCAACAGAATGTTTTAGAACTACATAGAGGTGCTGGGCATGGTGGCGCACGCTTGTAATCCCAGTACTTTGGGAGGCGGAGACTGGAGGATCCGGGTTCGCGGCCAGCCTCAGCTCTCTCTCTCTCTCTCTCTCTCCCTGTCTCTCTCTCTCTACTTAAGTGAGGCCCTCCGCAACTTTGTTGAGACCCGGTTTCAAAATAAAGTATAAAAAATAGGGCTGGGGATGTAGCGCGGAGGTAGAACGCCCCTAGGTTCAATCCCCAGTACCGCAAAAAAAAAAAAAGAACTACATAGAGGTGAGGGTTGACACATCCTGAAATGTATGTGAAATGTCCTAAAATGTATGTGGCTTTTTTCCCATTGTTGGTTTTTTTTGTTGTTGTTGTTTATTTTTGGTACTGAGGATTGAACCCAGGGGCATTCTGCTTCCAAGCTACACCCCCAGCCCTATTTTAATTTTTATTTTGAAACAGGGTCTTGCTAAGTTGTTGAGGGCCTCACTAAATTGCTGAGGCTGGTCTCGAATCTGCAATCCTCATGTCTTGGCCTCCCAAGTATTGGGATTATAGGCATGTGCCCCTACGCCTGGTGAAATGTTTATTTTATTTTATTTTATTTATTTATTTATTTATTTATTTTTTTGTGGTACCGGGGATTGAATGCAGGGGCGTTCTACCTCCGCACTACGCCCCCGGCCCTATTTTTTATACTTTTTTATTTATTTATTTTTTTTTTTTGCGGTACCTGGGATTGAACCCAGGGGCGATCTACCCCCGCGCTACACCCCCGGCCCTATTTTTTATACTTTATTTTGAAACCGGGTCTCATGAAGTTGCGGAGGGCCTCACTAAGTAGTGAGAGAGAGAGAAAGAGAGAGAGAGAGAGAGAGAGCGCTGAGGCTGGCCGCGAACCCGGATCCTCCGGTCTCTGCCTCCCAAAGTACTGGGATTACAAGTGTGCGCCACCGCGCCCGGCTATACTTTATTTTGAAACCGGGTCTCACGAAGTTGCGGAGGGCCTCACTAAGGAGAGAGAGAGAGAGCTGAGGCTGGCCGCGAACCCGGATCCTCCGGTCTCCGCCTCCCAAAGTACTGGGATTACAAGCGTGCGCCACCACGCCCAGCAAAATGTTTATTTTAAAATGGTTGGATTTAGCCGGGCGTGGTGGCGCACGCTTATAATCCCAGTACTTGGGAGGCTGAGACAGGAAGATCGCAGGTTCAAAACCAGCTTCAGCAACTTGTGAGGCCCTCCACAACTTAGTGAGATCATGTTTCAAAATAAAGAATAAAATAGGTCTGGGGGTATAGCTCAGAGGCAGAATGCCCCTGGGTTCTATCTCCAGTACCATAAATAAATAAATAAATAAATAAATAAATAAATAAAATGGTTGAATTTGGGCTGGGACATAAGTTCAGTAGCTAAGTGCTTGCCTTGCAAGTGCAGTGCCCTGGGTTCAATCCCCCATACCACAAAGAAAAGACCAAAAAAACAAACAAAAAAACAAAACAAAAAAAAGCTAAGAACAAGAAATAAAATAAATGGTTGAATTTATGTTTTGTGAAGCTCAGGTCTCATTTTGTTCTTATCCTAAGTAACTTGTGTTCTTCCCCAATCCTGAAACAATATTTTTTTTATTGCTGCAGCCAATATCTTGCCTTCAGAACTAAGATGCTTGGAAAACAAGATGAGGAACTGTGTTTTGCAAAACAGATCGCCTTAGAAGATGAGGTGGCCAGAGGTGACTTGCAGAAAATGTACCAACAGCAGAGATCAAGAAAAGCAGAACAGAGGAGAGCTGAGAAGTTAGGCAACCTCCAGGAATGACCTGTGGGGCAAGTGCATATTCAGAGACCTAATAAGAGGTTAGACTTCCAGCATTCACTCAGATGGGACTAGACCCTTGTTATGTGGAAATTAAAGACTCGGGAATTCCAGGAGGTGAAGGCAGCATCTGATTTATACTAAGAAACACACATACATAGCACATGTCTCCCCATGGGGTGAAATTCTGGAAAGGCTCATGTCCAGAATAGAATGCAGACTCCCCCATAGCAGCACTGGCCAATCCTGAGAAGTGTGTTGGTTCTCCAGCTAGGCAGCCCCTCTCCTACAACATCAGGGGAGAGTAACTTAAGTAAGACAGAGGCCAGTGTCTCCAAATCTGGCTCAGAATCTTTGCCTGTGGTCACACCTGTGAGTGAAGGGGGAGATCCCAGAAGTTGCAGGGGATATGATAAAAGTCAAGACAGGAGGTACCAGGAAAGGGTAGGTATTATTTGTAGAAATTATTTGTTCTGGTTGGAAGAAAATGTGGAAACATCAGACAAAATTCTGCAGCTTCTAGGACTATTGGTAAATTGAAAGCAGAGCTGGGAGACCTAGGGCAGCACAGGCTCCACACAGGCAGGAGCTCAGCTTGCTCACAGTGTTACTCCTGTCATCAAGAACCCTGTCAGGAGATGGGAAAATGACTGTAAGTAGCTGATGACTGAGAGGTATCCCTCTCCCATTTTGGGTCAGCTGGTCTTTAGTGCCCCCAAAGCCTATTGTATCCAAGTCAGTAACATGAAGCTGTTTTGTTTCTCATCCACCTTGACAGCTTCAGTATGTGAGAGAGTATCGACTTGTGGTCAACTATTCCAGGTGATTCTGTGTCAGCCTGAGTCTTGGCACCACTTACTGTTTGTGTGGTCTTGGGGGCCACAGCTAATGTCTCTGTGTCCCTGCATTTAAAATATAGCCAATGAGCAGGAAGTGGTAGTGCATGCCTGTAGGCAGTTAGCTGCGGCAGCTATCTTATTAAAGTATGGCTGATCTCTCTGTGAGTTGACAATGGGTGTACAATTTTCAATATGACACATAGTTGTCCTCAAGATGCTTTCAGGCTAGTGGGTCAGTTGGATTTTTCAATTCACCTATTTGCTCACAGATGAACAATAAAAAGCATTGTTCTCAGGCCGGGCGTGGTGGCGCACGCTTGTAATCCCAGTACTTGGGAGGCGGAGACCGGAGGATCCGGGTTCGCGGCCAGCCTCAGCTACTTAGTGAGGCCCTTCGCAACTTTGTGAGACCCGGTTTCAAAATAAAGGATAAAAAATAGGGCCGGGGGTGTAGCGCGGAGGTAGAACGCCCCTGGGTTCAATCCCCGGTACCGCAAAAAAAAAAAAAAAAAGAAAATTACACATTGACAGAGGATTACACATTGATAGAAGGTGCAAGGAAAGGGAGGGTGATTTAAAGGAGGAGAAACAGAAAGACTGGTGGAGAAAATACACAAGATGAGTCTTGATGTGTTAATAGGAGTAGGGCCAATGCTGGAGGGAAGGGAGGAGGCTTCCAGACAGAGGGAGCCTCATAGGGGAAGAGAGCATTGTGGCACAGGTATACATGGTGCCAGGGGTTGAGGCTGAGGGGGGCAGAGGCCAGATCTTGAGCTATGCAGGTAATGCTAGTGAGCTGGATCCTTATCTTGCATGAAAATAGGTTTTTATTTTTTTAATTAATTAATTAATTTATTTATTTTTGTGGTACTGGGGATTGAACCCAGGGGCATTCTACCTCCGAGCTACACCCCCAGCCCAATTTTTTATTCTTTATTTTGAAACAGGGTCTCACTAAGTTGCAGAGGGGCTCACTAAGTTGCTGAGGCTGGCCATGAACCTGTGATCCTCCTGTCTCAGCCTCCCAAGTACTGGGATTACAAGCGTGTGCCACCACGCCCGGCTAAAATTGGTCTTTCTAAAACAAAAATCTAGCTGGAGGGTATAGCCTGGAGGTAGAAGGCCCCTGGGTCCCATTCCTAGTACCACAAAAAAAAAAAAGAAGGAAAGACCAATTTTAGCCAGGTGTGGTGGCGTACACCTGTAATCCTGTTGGAAGCCATCTTAGCCCACGCGATGAGGTCACCATTTAGGGCCAGCCCAGCTATGTACATGCTACATGCTGAGTGGAAATTGATCAGAAGCCAACAAGCTTCCTTGGACCGGATGGGACCACAAGGTGGACTCTGCTGACCTCCTATTCTCCCAGAAACGTTTACCTTGTCCCTCCCTAAACCTAGCTCGTGATTGCATCTCCCTAAAGCTAAACCATGACTGCCTCTCCCTAAACTTAATTCGTGACTGCCCTGCCGTTTAATCATTTTTAGAAATGCTTTGTTTAAACCCTCAATAAAAAGGATGCTCATTGAAGAAGCAGAAGCATTTTTGGCTTTCTCCCCAACCTCCCCATATCTCTAATAATTATAATAATAATAATTTTCTCTAAAAATAATCATTTTTTACTCTGAGTCATTTCATGCGAGAGACTTCTAATCAGAAGCAGCTTTCCACAGCAGCTTTCCGTGGTATGAACACAGAACAAGTAGTGTCCACTATATAGTCCCAGTACTTGGGAGGGTGAGACAGGAGGATCGCAGGTTTGAAGCCAGCCTCAGCAACTTAGTGAGACCCTGTTTCAAAATAAAAAATAAAATAAGACTGGGAGTATAGCTCAGAGGTAAAATGTCCCTGAGTTCAATCCCCAGAACCTCTAAAAAAAAAAATGAAAGACCAATTTTGTGTGGATAAACACATTAAAGTAGCTGGACGTGGTGGCGCATGTTTGTAATCCCAGTACTTGGGAGGCTGAGACAGGAGGACTGAAGGTTCCTGGCCAGCCTCAGCTACTTAGTGAGGCCCTCCGCAACTTAGTAAGACCCTGTTTCAAAAATAAAGAATAAAAAAATAGGGCTGAGAGTGCAGCTCAGAGGTAGAATGCCCCTGGGTTTAATGCCCTGTACCACACACACAAAAAAAAAACACTAAAGTACTGAGCCGTGAGAAGGCCATGAATAAAGGCAGTGGTAGTAGTAGTGAACAGGCACAGGATGATTTGCAATAAGTGGGGCACATTGTTAGCTTGGATGTGGGAGTGGAAAGAGAGAGGTAGGAAGTAAGCAAGGGCAAAGTAAGATTTGATAGCTGATTATGAGGAGGTGGCTAGAAGAAGGACGGGTGATCTACGATAGCGATCCTTGATTTGGGCATAGAGATTGTGTCACTCCTGTTTTGAGGACTGCTGGGATAGCAGGTAGCAGCCGCAATTATCTCCAGCATGTGAAACAAGGAGTAGGAGGGCAAGAAAAAGAGTCCTTTGTTTGCCTGGGTCACCCAAAATTTATTTCTTATGTTTGCCCACTTAATCAGATTCTGAATTATCTTGGTATATGTAACAGCCTGACTTTTTTTCTCAAATGGAAAATTACATCTGCTTTTGGCTGGATGAGATGCCAGGAATTGAGAAGATTTGGTAAGGAAAGTTCTCCATTAAAAATTTAAAGTCTCTCTCTCTCTCTCTCTCTCTCTCTCTCTACCTAGTGAGGCCCTCCGCAACTTCGTGAGACCCGGTTTCAAAAATAAAGCATAAAAAAATAGGTCCGGGGGTGTAGCGCGGAGGTAGAACGCCCCTGCGTTCAATCCCCGGTACCGCAAAAAAAAAAAAAAAAAATTAAAGAGCGAGCTGGGCGTGGTGGCGCACACATGTAATCCCAGTACTTGGGAGGCTGAGACAGGAGGATTGCAGGTTTGAGGCCTGCCTCAACAATGTAGCAAGACCCTCAGCAACTTAGCAAGACCCTGTTTCAAAATAACAAGCAAGAAAAAGGGCTGGGGGTGTAGCTTAGAGGTAGAACATGCCTGGGTTCAATCCCCAATCCCCTACCCCAAATATATGAGTGCAATGTTATAAATGTTTAGACAAAGCCGGGCGTGGTGGCGCACGCTTGTAATCCCAGTACTTTGGGAGGCAGAGATCGGAGGATCCGGGTTCGTGGCCAGCCTCAGCTCTCTCTCTCTCTCTCTCTCTCTCTCTC
>PVJS01031476.1:0-23378 GCA_004027185.1 Glis glis | reverse complement strand
AGAGAGCTGAGGTTGGCCGCGAACCCGGATCCTCCGGTCTCTGCCTCCCAAAGTACTGGGATTATAAGCGTGCGCCACCACGCCCGGCTCGTCCCTTTCTTAAAGCATGGGCATAAAAAAAATTATGTGGTGCCAGGCGTGGTGGCGCACGCTTGTAATCCAAGTACTCGGGAGGCTGAGACAAGAGGATCACAGGTTCGTGGCCAGCCTCAGCTCCTTAGCGAGGCTCTCTGCAACTTAGTGAGACCCTGTTTCAAAAATAAAGAATAAAAAATAGGGCTGGGGGTGTAGCTCGGAGGTAGAATGTTCCTGGGTTTAATCCCCAGTACCGCAAATAAATAAATAAATAAATAAATAATAAATAAAATAAAAAATTATGTGGAGACCTTGTCCATGCGAACCTTGTCCACACCTGGCTAAAAAGAAGCTGCCCAGGGGGAAGGACAAGTGGGGTGGCCCCGTAACTTTTTTTTTTTTTGGTATTGGGGGTTGAACCCAGGGGCGCTCTACCTCTGAGCTACACCCCCAGCCCTTTTTATTTTTTTATTTTATTTATTTATTTTTTGCGGTACCAGGGATTGAACCCAGGGGCGTTCTACCTCTGCGCTACACCCCCAGCCCTATTTTTTTATACTTTATTTTGAAACCAGGTCTCACGAAATCGCGGAGGGCCTCACTAGGTAGAGAGAGAGAGAGAGAGAGCTGAGACTGGCCGCGAACCCGGATCCTCCGGTCTCCGCCTCCCAAAGTACTGGGGTTACAAGCGTGCGCCACCACGCCCGGCTCCTTTTTATTTTTTATTATTTTGAAACAGCATCTTGCTAAGTTGCTGAGGCTGGCCTTGAACCTGCGATCCTCCTGTCTCAGCCTCCCAAGTCCTGGGATTATAGGCGTGGACCACCATGCCCAGCTTAGCTCACTTTTTAATTTCAACTTTTCTAGTATGGCCGTTGACCCCATAAGACTGAGAGCTGGCTAGGCCGTCTTATTTCCCCCTAGACACATTCATTCCTTGGTCCCCAGGGGTCCTGCTTTTCACGGAGGTCCCTGGCTGCGTCAGGACCGGGTGCATGCCATCTTAACCATTTTAAGCGTATTTTTCAGTAGTAGTATATGTATTCATATTGTTGAATGCACTCTTTTTATCTTGAAAAACTGAAACCCATACCCATAAACCAGGAACTCTCCATTCCATCCTTCCCCAGGTCCGGGCACCCACCATTCTACTTCCTGTCTCTGTGAACTTGACTACGCTAGGAACCTCATATTAGTAGACTCAGACAGTACTTGTCTTCTTGTGACTGGTTTGACTGACTACAGTGTCTTCAAGGCCCATCCATGTTGTAGGCATGTGTCAGAATTCCCTTCCTTTTAAAGGTTGAGTAATATTCCACTGAATGGATATACCACTGTTTATCCATTCATCTACTGATGAACACTGGTTGCTTCCACCTTGGGCTGTTGTGATTAATGCTGCTATGGACGGGGGTGTGTAAATATCTTTTCAAGTTCCTGCTTTCAGTTCTTTTGGGTATATATACCCAGAAGTGGATGGCTGAATCATGTGGTCCTTCTATGGTTAATTTTTTGAGGAACCACTATACTGTTTTCTGCATTCTACACTCCTACCAGCAGTGCCCAAGGGAAGGGTTCCAGTTCTTCCACATCCTCGCTGGCATTCCTTGTTTTCTGAGGCTTGTTTTTGTTTTGTTTGGGCTTTAGTGTGATCAGAGCCATTCTAAGGGGTGGAGCCCAGGAGTAATTTTAACTCAAAAGTTGCTGGACCTTTTTACTTGCCTGCCTCAAACATCCCAGAGGGATAGCAGAGCCCGCCTGTGAGCCCTCGACTCCCATTCTTTGCCTCCGTGTCCCTGCCTGCCCCTCCTCCCTCCCTCCCCTCCCATCTCTCCTTTCTGCCATGTGGTTGTCTCCCAGACACCTCGGACCCAGCCCGGGGGTGGCAGACCCTCCTGGAGGCCGAGAGGAGCAGCGGGCAGCCAGGCTCCCCGGAGAGGAGAGGCCTGTGGCTGTGTCCATCTTTCTTCATTTGGCCCCTGTCCTGGTCCTCCCGAGGCCACCTCACAGCTCGGCTTTGAGCCGTGCAAGTGGGAGGACCCCCTCTGTCCAAGCTGGAGGAATGTTCTGGGCCCCTTGGCCCTTGGGTCTACGTTGTCTCAGCTAGCAGGCTACCCGGTGATCCCTCCATATTCTCTGTCTTGGAATCTTCTCACCCTTCCCTTGCCCTGTCCCCAAATCCAGCAGGGGTCCTTGTTAAAGATTCAGATTAGCTGGGCATGGCTGCATGCGCCTGGAGTCCCAGCTACTCGGGAGGCTGAGGCAGGAGAATCTCTGGAGTCCCGGAAATCAGATTAACCCTGGCCCTACCACAGCCCTCCCAGTTCAGAATTACCCAGAGAGGGATCTGGAGGGCTAGATCACACCGAAAAGAGAGGAAGGCCCAGGAGTCCCTGATAGCCAGTAATTTTGACCAGGTTTCCGTGGTTAATCAGAAATACCAAAACTGGAGAGGGTTGCAGACGCTCCCGCCTGGGGCTGAGCACCCGCAGGGAGGAAGCAGAGTGCAGAGGTGAGCCCAATCGTCCCCTCTCTCCTGGGGGTGTCTGGCACTGGGAGGCGTGTGCTGGGTCCCTCCCAGGGGGATCTTAGAGGCCAGATGCAGCTCGTGTCCTTGGGGGTGGACATGGGGCCTGGCTGGGCCCCACACTGGGTCTGCTGCCATTGACGTCGGCCACATCTCGGCAGCCTGTTGGCACGTTGTCCTGCCCCTCCTGGACTTGGAGGGTGGAGGCTGGAGATGGGAGGTCACAGTCCTCGCTAGCTTCCTGTAAGAGGTGCTCCTGGCCCACCTCCCCACCTTCCACGGTCGACCAGGTCTTTTAATCCCTTCCCTAAAGCCCCACCAACTGCCCATCGCGAGCCCACACTAAGCCAAGCAGCGTGGACGGCAGGGAGGGGCTGGGCCACCTGCAGACCCGGGATAATCCCACGAGAGTTTGAGCAGACAGCGTCCGCGGAGATGGGGTAGGAGGCTGTGGGGAAGCACGCACAGAGGCCGTCTCTGCCCGTTCCGAGTCACATGGAAGCTGCTAGCCTCTGAGCCTCGGTTTCCTCCTCTATAAAATGGGGACGTGTTGGTTGTTTATGGCTGCTACAGCCATCGCCACAAAATCAGTGGATAATTTTTATTTATTATTTTGCAGTACCGGGGATTGAACCCAGGGGCGTTCTACCTCCAGGCTACCCCCCCAGCCCTTTTATTTTCGTTTTGAAACAGGGTCTCACTAGGTTGATGAGAGTCTCACTACTGTGGACCCTGATCTCTGTCTGAGTCTGCTTCTCGGGTGGGAGGCGAGGACATCCGAGTGCGGGTGGCGGTGTGGTGGCAGGGGGCGCGTGTGCCCGCAGGCACTCCAACAGCGGCCATTGCTGCGTTTCTCCCGGGTGAGCGGTCCCACTCCAGAGAGATCCTTGCAGGCGGTGGCCTCGTTCCCGCCGCCTCTCCTGCCGCTTTCCGCTGGTGTGCTGGTGGCCCTGCACAGGCGGGCCCGCGGCTCTGCGCAGGGCGTGCAGCCCAGCGACCTGGGCCCTTTTGCCTTGACTGGCTGCCTCCCTGGCCCCTGCCTGCCTGCATCAAGAAACCGAAAACAGGCTCCGTTTCGGGCTCCCTCACCTTCCGCGTGAGGCCCAGAGGCTCCGGCTTCCTCCTCCCAGCCTTGCACCCTATCCTGTGGAGCCCCAGCGTGCCATTCATTAGCTGTCACCAGAATGGCCCGGAACACTCGTTCCTCCTGCAACGCACTGTTGGGGGTGGCTGGGGACCCAGATGCGCCTGTTGGTTAAGCCACCTGGGAGCCGAACCCAGGGCTGGGGTCACAGCCAGAGCCACCAAGGTACCCTCTCCCTGCCACGGGACCCGACTGCAGCGGCGTGGCTCAGTGCTGCCCCCACCACCCTCCCGAGCACTCCCTTCCTCCCGGGTCACTGCACACGTGACTGTGTGTGTGTGTGTGTGTGTGTGTGAAAAAGAGAGAGATACTGGGGATGGAATCCAGGGGCGTTCTACCTCTGAGCTACACCCCCAACCCTATTTTATCTTTTTAATTTTTATTATTTATTTATTTACTTATTCATATTTATTTATTTATTTATTTATTTATTTTTGCAGTACTGGGGATTGAACCCAGGGGCATTCTACCTCTGAGCTACACCCCCCGCCCTATTTTATCTTTAATTTCTATTATTTATTTATTTATTATTTATTTTGTGGTACTGGGGATTGATCTCAGGGGCATTCTACCTCCAAGCTGCACCCCCAGCCCTATTTTTATTCTTTATTTGGAAACCGGGTCTCACTAAGTTGCAGAGGGCCTCACTAAGTAGCTGAGGCTGGCTGCGAACCCGGATCCTCCTGTCTCAGCCTCCCAAGTACTGAGATTACAAGTGTGCGTCACCACACCCAGCTATCTTTTTTATTTTGAAACAGGGTCTCACTAAGTTGCTGAGGCTGGCCACGAACCTGTGATCCTCTTATCTCAGCCTTCCAAGTACTGGGATTAGAGGCATGCTCCACCTTGCCCGGCATGCATGTAAATCTTAACACCTGTGAGACTGCAAGCCACTTCCTGGGTAGGCTTAAAAATTAGACCCCAGTCGGGTGTGGTGGCTCATGCTTGTAATCCCAGTACTTGGGAGGCTGAGACAGGAGGATCGCAGGTTCCAGGATAGCCTCAGCAAATAGTGAGACTCTCATCAACCTAGTGAGACCCTGTTTCAAAATGAAAATAAAAGGGCTGGGGTGTAACTCGGAGGTAGAATTCCCCTGGGTTCAATCCCCAGTATCACCCCCCAAAAGACCCCTATTAACACTTCATTGTGGTAATCCTGGGGGGCAAGTCACCTGATTGGTTCCTCTGAGCCTCGGTTTCTTCATCGGCAACATGGATGCAGTAACTAATCGGCCACGCTTCCTGGGGCTGCTGTGGGGACTGCAGGAGCTCACCCACTGCAGCGCCGGGGTGCACGGGGGCCGCAAGCAGCAGGTGCATCTCCTTCGTGGCGGCCCCTTTCCTGACCCTGGGTGTGTGCTCACAAGGCAGCTCTGAGCCCTGCTTTTGGACCAGTAAACATGTCCACAATCTGCTGCTTGGGGGTGCAGGTACAGAGGGGCAGTAAATGCTGGCCATGCTAATTTTCTTGATAATAACACCTCCCTCCTGCCGCCGCCCAGACCCACTCATAAGATCTGGATTCGGTGCTGTGGGTGATACCATTTTCCCTCCCCCCTTTCCGACCCCGCACCCCGAGCCTCAGAACTGCTGTCCAGCCTTTATTAAGAGTGACAGTCATTGAACACTACACCTACAGGATCTGCTGCTACCCGAACCCAGGATCTTCATTAACAGTTTAAACATCTTATCACCACACAAAAGTAGTGAACAGTGTTGGTTAGATAGGCAGCGCCGAGCTTTATCTAAAGATGGTGATGCTCGGAAGAAAGTTCCAGAACCAGAAAGAACTTAAAGATGGTCCTTCAAGATGGGAGTTAATGCCAACAGCCTGGGCAGTCGGCTGACCTGTTGATTCATCAACCAGAACATTCCGGCCCCAGGGTTTGGGGACTCCCAGTCATGGGAGCCAAACACCCAGCTGGTGGAGTGGGGAGGGCGCTCCTCGGTGGGGAGAGCTGCCCCAGCCCTCTGCCCTCCCCCTGCTAACCCAGCTGCCTGCAGAAAATCAGTCATGGGCAACAAGAGAAAAAGAAACATAAAAATGGACATCGGGTATACCCGTCGGCATTCTTGCAGCCATAATCTAAATATCTGACCACATAATTTAAAGGAAAGAAGGTTTATTTTCTTATGGTTTCGGGCTCAGTCCATGTGAGGCCGGGGACCGCGGATCTCAGGGCATGGCGGCGGCAAGCCGAGGAAGAGCACGTGGGCTGTGCTCCTCGCATCTCAGAGGCCGGAAGTGAGAGAGAGGGAGCAGGGGGCATGAAGAACCCTATATATAATCTCCAAGGCCGCACTCCTAGGGACCCACCTCCAGCTACACCCTAACAGCCTACCGGGTACCACCCAGGGAAATCCGTTCATTACAATGGATTTATCCACTTCTGGGATTACAACCCTCCTGACTCAATTACATCAGCTCCAAACATTAATAAGTGAGCTCTTTAGGGGACATTTTATATCTAACTATAACATCGGGCAAAGAGATAGGCAGGCGAGTGCCAATAAATATTTTGGCTTGCAGTCTCTGAGGTCAGCTTTATGTAGTCCACAGTTTGCTGTCTTTCCATCCGGGGCGTCTTAAACCCCAACATAAAAAGCGCCCTGCCCTGTCCCACGCGCTCTCAGCCCCACGGGTCCTTAGAAAGTCCCCGAACCCCAAGCTCCGGCACTTAGATGTCCCCGGGAAGCCGTCAGAATCTTGACTGGACCATGAGAAAAACATCCGGTCTGCAATAGTAGAAAACAAAAACAAGAACAAAAACAAGATGCTTCACAGTATCAAAAGTGCTTGCTTGTTCTAAAACCAAGCGCAAGGCTGCCGAGCTGACAGCCGGTCAAGGGGAGAGTCGTGGTCTCCGAGGAGATGGCATCGTCCAGCGCGGGGCGTGAGAAGATGGAGGAGTCTCATCCCAGCTGCCCCGGCTGGGTTCACAGAGCTGGTGCGGACGAATCACAATAAATATAAATAGATTCACACACGGTCCCGGTGCCCGGCGTGGCCCGGGAAGCTGCTCTATGAGATTCTGGCATATTCTAGGAGAAGGGCCGGCTCCTCCTTCAGCCGGTCCCAAATAAGAGAAGTTGCAAGGTCGGCCAGCCCCTCTCCTGGCACCGACCATCCTCCGAGACGGTGGCTCCATGCAGCTCAGCCTCTTGCCTCCCACAAGAGGAAACTCAGAGCCTCCTTCCCCCTGGAGCGTTTCATGGTGCACCAGTGTGTCCCAAAGTGAGCTGCAGTCACCCAGCGGCCCGGCAGGAGCCAGGCTGCAGCGGGCCCGTCCTCAACACGCAGCCTCAGGTCCTGGCGGAGCTGCTTGTCCACTGCGCTCTGTGCCTCCAACCTGGGAGGGCAGGCCCAGAAGCTTCCCGTGGGCTGCCTGGAGGAACCGTCCCTGTCCAGCCAGCAGCCCGGCTGCGGAGTGGTCTGCGGGAGGGCGAGGGGCAGGTCCGGTCAGCTCTCTGCAGGGCCCGGTCTCTAGGGGGACCGAGGTCATCGGCTCAGAGCAGGGCTATAGGCTTGTTCCCCGGGGCGCTCAGGTACTGAGGGGAGGAGGTAGCCGCCGATGAAGACACACTGTCAGCGGTGGAGTACGTGGCGTAGAGACCGGTCACTTGTACGTCTGGGAAAGACTGGTCGCTGCCACCAGAGACGGGGGTCAGGCCTGAGGCCCCCAGGTCACAGCCAAGCGGGGAGTCTCCGAAGGCCCCCAGCGTGTCCAGGCCGAAGCCTTCATCCTTCATCTCTTCCCAGAGGTTCCCTTTTAAAGAAAAAGCACTGGGGTGAGCAGGCCCGAGTTCGAATCCCCGTCTTAGTAGAAAGGCAAAGATGGGGGTAGCGTTTAAGGCCACTGGTCCTGGAGAAAGGGAGTGGAGGAGCCAGGGTTCCCTCTCCGCCCGCCTCTTCCTGCTGTGTGTCCGTGGGAAACTTAACTTCTGTCTCTGAGCCTCAGACTCAAATGGAGATGATCAGAAAACCCCGCTGTGAGGGCTGCGGCAGGGGTTAAACACGAGGATGTGTGAAAGGCATCAAGTGACCCCCATCATGGTCAAAGCTGGGGGCAGGCTGCGTTTCGCCTTTCGTTAGCACATCTCACTGCACAGGGAGGTTTGAAGATGCCACTTCATAGCGCAACCACCTTGCTCACCCACTCGCCTGCCAAATTGTGCGGGGACAACGGGCAGGACTCCTTGAGAGACAGCGACATCCTGGCACGGGCTGGCACGTGGAGGAGTCAGAGCCTGGAACCTCAGGCCCCTTGTCTGCCCTTTCATTAATTCATTAATTAATTAATTCATTCATTCAGAGGGGACCGTGTGGCAGGCAGGGGGTCATAGTGGGACCTGACTTAGGGCTGGCATGTGCAGGTTGAGGCACCGACTGATGACAAAGCTTGGGGTCGGACAGACAGACAGACAGACAGACCTAGGTTGAAGCCCTAGGCTGCCACCCACTAGCCAGGTGAGCTTGGGCCTATGGCTTTACATCTCTTTGCTTGTTTTGTCATCAGTAGAACAGGGACATGAAATGGTAGTGGCCTTAGGGGGCCATGGCAGGGTGGGACAAGGTGATGCCTATGACGTACTTGGATTCCGGGGCCTGGTATACAGTAAGCACTTGTTAATTGCTTAATATGCTAGTATTAGGTGGTTGCCGCGGCAATGAGGCTGTGGGTGAACACAGACGGTCTGTCCGGCTCTCTCTTGCTTTCCCCTCTCCAGGTCCCCCACCCCCACCCCGCACCCCCTTCCTCCAGCCTCACCCTGCAGAGCGAAGTCCATGATGCTGGGGTCCAGGGCGTCCACCTCGGTGCTCATGTCGGTGCTGATGTTGATGAAGTCCCCGGGCGCCCTGCCCAAGGCGGGCTGGGGGAGGGGGCTGGGGTTCAGGTCCGGCAGGGTGTGCAGAGGTGGGGTCTGTGCCGGGGCCGGGGAGTCTGGGGCCAGATGTGCCTGCGGCTGGACCTGGTGGTGCAGGGGGACCGACTGCAGGGACAGGGTCATCAGGGGCTGTGGCGGGAGCTGGGAGATGGCCAGACAGCTGTGGGCCACGGCCACCGTGGTCGCGTGGGTCAGCACCGGGGCTTCCGGCTCGCCCGGTTTGCCAGGGCGCCGGCAGCTCTCTGGCCGGTCCGAGATCAGCTTGTCCAGCTCCTCTGCAGACAAGCGGGAGAGTGGCTCAGAGCCCACCCTGAGGCTACAGATCCCGGCCCAGGCCTGGATCCCACCCAGTGAGACCACCCGTGTGTGCCTAGCAAGCTCTTGGACGCCGTGCCCCTCCGTCTCTTCATCTCTGAGACCTCATTGCTTGCTGGGGGCAGGGTGATTATGGGGATGTTATGACATCCAAAGAAGGCAGGCCTTTGAGCCACAAGAGGTCCCTCTCCTTCCAACAGTGCTGGTGGCCCTGGGACTTCACTGAAACTCAGGCCCTCCCTGGGAGAGGGAGCCGAGGGAGGGAACATAGACCCCGGGAGGCTGCGACAAGACTTGTTCACATGCAACCATGAAAGACACATTAAGAAGTGTTGCTGTAGCTGGGCATGGTGGCGCACGCTTGTAATCCCAGTACTTGGGAGGCTGAGACAGGAGGATCCGGGTTCGCCACCAGCCTCAGCTACTTAGTGAGGCCCTCTACAACTTAGTGAGATCCTGTTTCAAAATAAAGAATAAAAAATAGGGCTGGGGGTGTAGCTTGGAGGTAGAATGCCCCTGGGTTCAATCCCCAGTACTGCAAAAAAAAAAAAAAAAAAAAAGAAGAAGAAGCATTGCTGTGGATTAAGAATTGAATCTCCTTTAATGCTCTTGGCTATAAACAAGACAGGAATTTGGGGGGTGCTGGCTGCAGATCATTGAATGGGTTGCTCCCATGTTAGAAACGAGGACACTTAGAATCACTAAGGCCAAATACCTGACCCAAAGCTCACATTACACACACAGGCAAACTTGCTCTGTGGGGGCGCCCGGTGCTGCCCTCACCCGAGGGCCTGTTGGCTCCTGCGATGGCCCCCCCAGCTCAGCTCTGACCACTCGCTAGCCCCTCGGTGCCCGGCCCTCAGGCAGGTAAAGAGAGTCAGCCCGGGCTCCCGCCAACGGGGCAGGAGCAGCCTCCCCGCACAGCCGCATGCTGAGCCCCTCCACTGGGCCCCTCCACAGCCCCTGCTCACGTCCATGAAGTAAAACCAAGCAGGCATAATGGTTTTCTCTAACTATAAACTAACTCATGAGCAGGGTAGATGTTTTAGAAAATATAAAACTATGTGAAGAATAGGAAAGTTATCAGCGGCTTCTCCGTTTACAGAAAAGATTTTGGTGTATTTCCTCCTAGACACACGTACAAATTCTCTCACACTAAATACATGGCCTATATATAATAGATATGTGTATATATATAATATACACATGTATATATGTGTGTGTGTGTATGTGTAAAAATGGGTATGGATATACATATGCATTTTATTTTTTTTTTGTGGGTGGTACTGGGGATTGAACCCAGGGGCATTCGAGCTACACCCCCAGCCCTATTTTATTTTTTATTTTGAAACAGGGTCTCGCTAAGTTGCTGAGGGTCTCAGTAAGTTGCTGAGGCTATCCTTGAATCTGCAATACTACTTCTCAGCTTCCCAAGTACTGGGATTATAGGCATACGCCACCACACCCGGCTTACATATGCATTTTGAAATGTAGTCATGTTGAGTATATTGATTCATAACCTGCCCCTTTCATTTATTGTATTGGGAGCATTTCTTTATATTCCAAAAAAATATTAAAATATTTTTCAAGCCAGGTGTGGCGCTCGCTTGTAATCCCAGTACTTGGGAGGCTGAGACCGGAGGATCCGGGTTCGCGGCCAGCCTCAGCTATTTAGTGAGGCCCTCCGCAACTTAGCGAGACCCTGTTTCAAAATAAAGAATAAAATATTTTTCATCTCAAATACTTGCATGACATGCCATTATATTTATTTAATTGTGAGATACAATGCTTGCAGTTTTTTACTTTTACGAATAATTTTGCAATGGATACCTTTGTTTATAAACTTTTTCTTTTATTTCTCAATTGTGTGTGTGTGTTGTGTGTTGCTGGAGCTCAAACCTTGGTGGGATTGAACTCAGGGCTGTCCTACCTTTGAGCTATACCCCCGGCCCTATTTTCTTATATATTTGAAACAGGGTCTTGCTAAGTTGCTGAGGCTGGCCTCCAACCTGCAATCCTCCTGTCTCAGCCTCCCAAGTACTAGGGTTACAGGTGTGCGCCACCACGCCCAGCTCAGCCGGGTTTTGATATGTTACGGAGTCCTCACAAAGCTTCACAACGTAACATCCCCTGCTCATTGTATATGGAAGTGCCCGCACTGGGTGTTTTACTATTCTAAACATCTCTGCTCAGCTGGTAGGGAAGGATTGTTACCCCAGGGTTGTGTAGTTCAGCACTTCCGGGGGGAGCCAGGAGCAGTCACCCCTCAATCTGCCTGCCACTGGATGGGGTTGGGGGCTGATGCATGGGAGAGAGGGACTTTCTCAGGACACCTGTGTCTCCATCTTCAGGACAGGGATGTGCTGCAGGCTGGGCGGGCTGGGCCTGGGGGCGGGGCGTGCATGAGTGCGTGCGTGCATGTGCATGCGTGCATGAGTGCATAGATGCATGAGTGGGTGGGTGCATGAGTGTGTGCGTGCATGAGTGCATGTGTGCATGTGTGCATGAGTGCATGAGTGCGTGCATGAGTGTGTGCGTGCATGAGTGCATGCGTGCGTGGGTGCATGAGTGCATGTGTGCATGTGTGCATGAGTGCATGCGTGTGTGCGTGCATGAGTGCATGCGTGCATGAAAAAGTGCGTGGGTGCATGAGTGCATGCGTGCGTGGGTGCATGAGTGTGTGCGTGCATGAGTGTGTGCGTGCATGAGTGCATGCGTGCATGAGTGCGTGGGTACATGAGTGTGTGCGTGCATGAGTGTGTGCGTGCATGAGTGCGTGCGTGCATGCGTGCGTGGGTGCATGCGTGCATGGGTGCATGCGTGCGTGGGTGCATGAGTGCGTGCGTGCATGAGTGCATGCGTGCGTGCGTGCGTGTGGCGGCAGCGGGGCTCACCGGGGTTGGCCATGCTCCGGTGAATGGCAGCCAGGTCCTTCCTCTTCCACTTGTGCATCTCCTCCTCCATCTTGTCGATGCGGGCCAGGTTCAGGGCCCACAGGCAGCCCTTGCGGGAGGAGCCGCTCGCCTTGTTCTCCACCTTCTCGAAGCACTTGTTCAGGGACAGGTTGTGCCGCACCGAGTTCTTCCAGCCGTCGGGGGCCGTCTGTGGGGAGACACGGACACTCAGGGGCGCCGCGGAGACCTCCTGGTAGACCCTCCCTGGCCCGGGCGCCGGCGAACTGGGCCTGGGGCGGGACACAGCAGCGGCAGGGGTTCCGGGCGACGCTTGGCATCAAGCAGGAGACGGGAGAGCGTGGCGGGGACAGTGGCAGCGGCGCTGCGACACCCCCAGCTGACTGTCCTGCAGGAAGCTGCCGCCCAGGGCTGCGGCCCCTTCAGTTCTTCCCTCCCCCCTGGGAGCAAGAGGATGAGGCTCCTCCATGGACAGCGGGTCACGAGTATGAAACACAAATCCTTCTTCTTTATTTTTATTTATTTGGTACTGGAGAGTGAACCCAGGGGCATTCAACCTCTGAGCTACGCCCCTCAGCCCTTCTTATTTTTTACTTTGAAACAGGGTCTTGCTAGGTTGTAGAAGGTCTCGCTAAATTGCTGAGGCTGGCCTTGGACCTGCGATCCTCCTGTCTCAGCCTCCCAAGTACTGGATTACAGGCATGTGTCACCACGCCCAACTTGCAAATCCTATTTATTTATTTATTTATTTATTTATCACGGTACTGGGGATTGAACCCAGGGGCATTCTACCTCTGAACTACACCCCCAGTCCTACTTTTTATTTTTATTTTGAAACAAGGTCTCACTAGGTTGTTGAGTCTCACTACTTGCTGAAGCTGGCCGGGTATCTTGAGATCCTCCTGTCTCAGCCTCCCAAGCACTGGGGATTACAAGTCTGCGCCACCACGCCTGGCTGCAAATTCTTTTTGAATGCTCTTACTTTATTGCTAGGTAAACAGATATTGTAAAGCATCTGCGCATGCATGCACATGTACACACACACACACACACACACACACACACACACACACACAGCTGCAATATGGATCCTGGCCAGGCCAGGTGCTGCTGCTTGGTATCCTCCGACTTCCTGTTCCTCTTTTTGCTTTGATGCTAACAAAGATAACATGACTACTGGCCAACTCGGTACCGCTAGCCGTCAGGATCTTTCTGTGCAGGAGCCTCGCTGACCATCGCTGGGCATCCTTCTCCTCACCTTCTAGATGGGGCTACTGAGGCTCAGGGAGGCTCCTGCCAAGCCTGGGTTTTGCATCATTATGTTTCACTGAGTCTGTGCTGAATAACTAGGCTGCCCCCTCTGGCCTTTGATCCCTGAGATGTATGGTGAACTCCTCTTCATCCATCAGAGCCCAGTTTGAATGGCCCCTTCTCTGTTTAAATGCCTCTGTGTGCGTATAGGTGCGTGTGTCCTTCCTGCCAGGTAGACAGACATAACTGGGGCCTAAGAGGGTGGCCCACTTTGACCTAGAGCTGGTCTTGGATTCGGCAGTGCCAGGGAGAGCCTGGGGGAGCTCTAGCACCCCCAACTCGGGTTGGAACCCCTACCTTAAAGTAGGGGAAGTGCTCCTTCATGAAGCTGTAGATCTCGCTCACAGGCAGGCTGCCTGTCTTGCTGTTCTTCAGCGCCATGGCGATCAGACAGCTGGGGGCAAGAGATGGGGCAGGCCGTGAAGGGGCTCAGGCTGGCGGCCCGAGTCCCCTCTGCCAGGAAGCCTGCCCTGCTTCATGCCACTGACTCCAGCCCCCGCACACACAGCACCAGCTCTGAGCCCCTTTCCGTGGCCTGATGTCTGTCCTGCCCCTGCCCTTCTCCCCGACCCTGGGCTCAGCCACAGATGCTGATTTGAGAAATTTTCTCTTGACCCCATCCCCATAATTAATGTCTTTAGACAGGCCTTTAGACTTTACCTCGGCTGCTTCCCACCTCCCCCAAATACCTGAGATACACAATACTATTCTCATGGTAACTTTTTTGCATTTGAGGAAACGGGGGTTCAGAGAGGCCTAGCCACTTCTCCAAGACCACACAGCTTGAAAGTGATGGGGTGTTTGTGTCTAAAGTGGGTTCACAACCCCAGGGGGCTGAATGGTCGTTCCTGAGAACTGGTCCCACCTGGGGGCTCCCCATGGAAGTCTGGGCCACCACCCCGCTGTCTGGGATGGCGCGAGGCAGTCCCCATCCCTCCCGAGCCGCTCGGCCTCACCTGTAGGAGTAGATGGGCTTGGGGTAGTGCTTGGGGTGCAGTTCCTGAGATGGATGTGCCGCCAGGTGGGTCTGGGGGTAGGGAGGCCGCGCCCCAAACGGGGAGCCGTAGAGGCCTGCAGGAGGAGGGCACTTGCGTGGCAGGGCGGGGTGGGGTGGCGGAGAGAGGAAGGGGAGAGAAGACAGGTCAGTCACGCGCCCCAGCCCGCCTGGGTTCCAGAGGTGCAGTGTGGGGTCTGCTTTATAACCTCACAGCACCCGCTTGTCTCCACCTGCGGCAGGAATTCGGGGGACCAACGTGGATACGGCGGGGAATGTCAGCCCCATGTTCCCGGAGGGTAAACTGAGGTTTAAAGAGGTCCCTGGCTGGCCCGAGGCAGGGTGTCTGCCTCTGAGTCCAGGGCTCCTCCGAGCCCCCTGTACCTGCGGGGGTCCCCGGGGCGGCGGGAACTGCGGCTGGGTGGCCGGTGAGTACAGCTGGGGTGCGTCCTGCAGGCCGGGTGGCGGGTGGCCCCTCACTGGGAACTGGCTCATCTGCTGGGGCCAGGAGAGGAGATAGAGGGTCAGGGTGGGGCCTGGCCCCCTCGCGCGCCAGCCCACGCGGTGGCACTTACGCTGGCTCCGTGGCTGGCGATGGGACCCAGGCCCAGCATCCCTCGAGGGGCCAGGCCAGGTGGGCCGTGGAGCAGGGGCCCTGGGGTGGCTCCCACGTGCAGGTCAGCCGCCCCCGCCAAGGTGCCTGCAGGAGGGAAGCACAGAGAGGCCGCGGGGCTGGAGGACAGAGGCGTGGCCAGTGGTGGCCCTGTCCCTGGCATCCCCCGAGGACAGCCCATCCCCCACCCTCGGGGCCGAGCATGCAGTAGGAACCTGGCAAGCCATTTTGTAGGGTATACTGGTGAAAAGTGGGGTTACCACTCGGGTCAGCCCTCAGTTTCCCCATTGAGTTCTTGGTACTATATATTACCTACCTATAAAATGCTGTTAAATGAGATATCTATCAAGTGCGTAGCATGTTGCTGGGTGTTTCAGAAAATCTCAATAGATATGAGTCAATAATAAATAATGAGCTAGGCATGTTGGCGCACACCTGTCATCCCAGAACTTGGGGGGTAGAGACAGGAGGACCGCAGGTTCAAGGACAGCTTCAGCAACATGGTGAGACTGTCAGCAACCTAGTGAGACCTTGTTTCAAACTGAAAACTTTTTTATTTATTTTTATTTTTATTTATTTTTTGTGGTACCGGGGATTGAACGCAGGGGCGTTCTACCTCCGCGCTACACCCCCGGCCCTATTTTTTTATGCTTTATTTTTGAAACCGGGTCTCATGAAGTTGCGGAGGGCCTCACTAGATAGAGAGAAAGAGAGAGAGAGACAGAGAGAGAGAGAGAGAGATCGATTGATTGATCTCGCGCGCTGAGGTTGGCCGCGAACCTGGATCCTCCGGTCTCCGCCTCCCAAAGTACTGGGATTACAAGCGTGCGCCACCACGCCCAGCAAACTTTTTTATTTTTAAATAAAGGGCTGGGAGCCGAGCGTGGTAGTGCACGCTTGTAATCCCAGAACTTGGGAGGCTGAGACAGGAGGATCACAGGTTTGAGGACAGCCTCAGCAAGTAGTGAGACTCTCATCAACTTAGTGAAGACCCTGTTTCAAAAATAAAAATAAAATAGGGATGAGGATGTAACTCAGAGGTAGAATGCTCCTGGGTTCAATCCCCAGTACCACAAGAAAATAAATAAACAAATAAGTAAATAAATAAATAAATAAATATGAGGAGGAAGAGAAAAAGGATGTAATACTTCAGTTCCTGTCCTTTGTGAAGCTAAACCATCAATTACTTGTTCATCTTTTTTTTTTTTTTGCGGTACTGGGGATCGAACCCAGGGGCGTTCTACCTCTGAGCTACACCCCGAGCCCTAGTTTTTATTCTTTATTTTGAACAGGTCTCACTAAGTTGCGGAGGGCCTCACTAAGTAGCTGAGGCTGGCCGCGAACCCGGATCCTCCAGTCTCAGCCTCCCAAGTCCTGGGATTCCAAGCGTGCGCCACCATGCCTGGCGTTCATCTTTTCTCCTCAAAAGCATCCCATGGCTCCTGGGTGCCTCTAGGTTTAGATCCCAACGCCTTTAGGCCTTCTCTCCCCTTTGCCAAGCCCGCTCCTCTAGCGGCCAAGGATTAGCTCAGGATAGCAGAGCTATACCCGCCCTCCCCTGCTGGGCCTGCGACAGACATTGCTAATCCATCTCTGATTCTCACTGCAGCAGCCCGATTTTAGGCAGCTACCCTGAATCAAGCCCAGGAGTCTGCAAGGTGATGCTGCAGCGGAGCGGAACGGCCTGCCTTGTGTTGCCATCTATTGAACACTGACTGTGTTCTCGTGTTTTCTGCATGGACTGCTCCCAATGCCCCACGAGGGCAGTTCCGTTACACTTTCACTGTAGATAGGGAAGCCGATCAGAGGGGAAAGTGCTTGCCCAAGGTCACACAGCCGTCCCCGGGGGTTCCAGATGAAGGCTAGGAAACTGATCAGCAGGCCCAGTCTGACCCACAGCCTGGCTTGTACATAAAATTTCATTGGTTTGTGGCCACACCGACACATTTACATGTTTGTTATAGCTCATTTTGTGCAATGTTAGTAGTTTTGACAGAGACTATATGGTCGACGAAATCTGAAACGTGTATTTCATGGCTTTTTACAGAAAAAGTTTGCAGATCCTTGCTGTGTATGTTTTATTTTATTTTATTTATTTATTTTTTTTTGCGGTACCGGGGATTGAACCCAGGGGCGTTCTACCTCCAAGCTACACCCCCGGCCCTATTTTTATACTTTATTTTGAAACTGGGTCTCACGAAGTTGCGGAGGGCCTCACTAGGGAGAGAGAGAGAGAGAGAGAGAGAGAGAGAGAGAGAGAGAGCTGAGGCTGACCGTGAACTTGGATCCTCTGGTCTCCGCCTCCTAAAGTACTGGGATTACAAGCGTGCGCCACCACGCCTGGCTTGTTTTATTTTGTTTTGTGTTATTGGGAATTGCACCCAGAGGCATTCTACCTCCCAGCTACATCTCCAGCCTTTATTATTTTTTATTTTGAAACAGGGTCTTGCTAAGCTGCTGAGGCTGGTCTCGAACCTGCGATCCTCCTGTCTCAGCTTACAGATTACAGCTCAGATTACAGGCGTGCGCCACCGTGCCTGGCTGTGCATGTTTTGCTCAAGAACAAACCGCTCCATGAAAGAAATGCCCCAGACTCTGATTCTTCAGCTCTAGAACCTTCCATGTACTGCGCTGGTCGTTTTTATTGTTCTTTTCCTTCAATCTTTTGTGTCTTTAAGCATTTAATCCACTTGCTATAATTGCAGCTAGCTGCCATTTACGGAGAACCTACTATGTGTCAGGATTCCCTCGGAATCTTCTAGAACAAGAGACAACAAATTTCAATTGCAAAGTGCCAGACAGCAGATATTTTAGGCTCTGCCAGCCATCTGGTCTCTGTCTTCTTTGTCTGTTTACAACCCTTGAAAGGCATTTTTGCACTAGCGGGCTGCGTCCGACCCAGCGACTGTCGTCTGCCGATTGCCCTAGACGTTCAGGTCGCACCAGGGAGTGGCAAGTGTGTCTTTATTTTTACTGGAACCTCAGCTCACCCAGGGCCCGGGATGCAGGATGGTCAAATTCATCCACTTTACAGATGTGGAAACGGAACCCCAGAGAGCTAGAGGGAGCTGTCCACGGCCACACGGCGGGCGGGTGGCAGGGCTGGGCCTCACCCCTCCCCGGAGCCTACCTGGGTGTGGATGGGGCACGCCGGGGCTGCCCAGGTCCATGCGGCCGCTCGCCATCTGCTGCAGCCGAGGCACGTCGACGGCCGTGAGCCAGGACAGTGACTGCAGGTCCCCAGGGAGGTCGTCATCGCCAGAGGGAGGCAGCAGCCTGCAGAGAAGAGCAGGAAGCTCGGGCGGGAGGGGGAGCTCCGGCCAGCTTTGGGGGCCTCCCTGATCTCTGGAAGCACCCGCTCAGCCTCTCAGCTCCCCAGGCCTCTCCAGCCCTCCCACTTGCCCCTCCTCGGGGCTGGGGACCCGCTCCAGGACCCCCCTTCACATCCACAGGTCAGTCCTCTCTTTGCCCACTGAACACATCTTACTTAGCACCTACTACAAAAAATGATGAGCTTTAATGAGCACTTGCTGTGTACCTGACACTGGCCAGTCCTTGTTGGTCTTAACCCACTTAACACCCCAGTGCCCTGAGAGGCAGGGATGATGATGATGATATTGATGATGATGATGATGATGATGATTTTATTATTATAGTTTGAGCAGCTCTCATCCAAATATCTGAAATCTACAATGTTCCAAGCTCCAAAACTTATTGCATGCCTATGAGACATCACCGATGAAAAATTCTAGACCTCAGTTCATTAAGGATGAGCTCAGGATCAGTAGAGACATGCCTGCAGGTGCACTGAAAATATTGCATGAAATTACCTTCAGGTTGTGCACGTCAGGTATACTTGAAACATAAGTGAATCTCATGTTTAGACTTGGGTTTAAACCAAACAATATTTGGTTTACGCAAATATTCCAAAATCCAAAACACTTCTGGTGTCAAACATTTTGGCTGAGATATTCAACCTGAGCTGAGCGTGACGGCACATGCCTGTAATTCCAGTACTCGGGAGGCTGAGACAGGAGGATCACAGGTTTGAAGCCAGCTTCAGCAACTTAGTGAGGCCCTCAGCAACTTAGTGAGACCCTGTTTCCAAATAAAAAACTAAAATACAGCCAGGCATGGTGACGCACGCTTGTAATCCCAGTACTTGGGAGACTGAGACAGGAGGATCACAGGTTCAAGGCCAGCCTCAGCTACTTAGTGAGGCCCTCCGCAACTTAGTGAGACCCTGTTTCAAAATAAAGAATAAAAAATAGGGCTGGGGGTATAGCTTGGAGGTAGAATGCCCCTGGGTTCAATCCCCAGTACTTCAAAAATAAAAAGAAGAGATATTCAACCTGTATTCCCAGTTTACAGGTGGGGAAACTGAGGCTCAGAGCACTAGTATCTTGCTCAAAGCCATGCAGCCCCGGAAGTGACGGGGCAGGGACCCGGGCAGGGCAGCGAGGAGCATGCCCACCACCTCACAACAGATTCCTGAGCAAAAAACATTGCTTTCCGTGGGAGGAAAATGGCTGCTCATCACAGATACCAGACAGGTAGCCCTGTGCCCGACGTGGGATGTTACGTCCCAGTGCCCCTGAAGCCACGTGCGCCACACAGCTTGGGGCGCACTGGGCCCGATGGTGGCATCTTGTCTGTTCGTAACGTGGGCACAAATTGTCCCTGGAGCCCTCATCGGACCCCGCCATGTGTGCCACCCCCACAGTCAGTGGCTATGTTTTGTAGCCCAAAGGCCCAGTCCAAATTCTTTTTTTTGGGGGGGTTACTGGGGATTGAATCCAGAGGCGTTCTACTTCCAAGCTACACCCCTAACCCAATTTTACTTCTTATTTGGAAACTGGGTCTCATTAAGTTGCAGAGGACCTCACTAAGTAGCTGAGGCTGGCTTCGAACCCGTGGTCCTCCTGTCTCAGCCTCCCAAGTACTGGGATGACAGGCGTGCACCACCACGCCCGGCCCTCTTTTTTATTTTTTGTTCTGAAACAGGGTCTTGTTAAGTTGCTGAGAGTCTCACTAAATTGCTGAGGCTGGCTTCGAACCTGCGATCTTCCTGTCTCAGCTTCCCAAGTACTGGGATTACAGGCATGCGCCACCAGGCTCTACAGTCCAAATTCCAAGGTCCTAGTTTCAGAAGCAGGTGTGTTGGGGTCTGGAGGGTGGGACGTAGCCTCGGCCTCTGCCCTTCAAGCACACACACTCCCTCCCTTTCCTGGTGTTATAGAGCCACAATTAGCGTCACCATGGCCACCGCTGTTCAGTCACCGCAGGCAGGCCTGGGCCCTTGGCCCACGGGGCTGGCGTCAGGTGACTGCCCGCTGTCCCCGCCATTGGCTGCCTCGTAGGAAAACACGGCCAGGAAGTGATTTGAAAACTCAGCTGGTCCTGTCAGGACAGCAGTTGGCCCGGGCTGCTGTCCCCCGGTGGCCCATTGTGTGACCAACGACTGTTGCCCCTGTGGCACGTGGCCCCATTGTCCTGGGATCTCCGTGCTATTGTTTCTGCGGCCCCGGGCTGCCACCCCTACAGCCTGCTGGTAACTCATCTGGCTGAGTGACAGCCAGGGCCCAAGCCTGGGTGATGCCATCTGTCCCCTAGGCCCACAGAGACAGGGGTTGAGGTGGAGGGGCAGGGCTGACCCACTCCCAGCCTCCCCTCCTCACCTCACAGCCAACCTCCCAGGAACCTGCTGTAGCTCCCTATTGCCCTTGCTCCTCTGCTTGGCACTGGGGAGGAATGGAGGTGAGTCTCTGCTGGCAGGTTTCCTAAGACAGGGACCCAGCAAAGCTCCCTGAGTGGTTGTAGGGGTTCCTGCACGCAAATGGGGTTCCTAGGCACCGATGTGGAACGGAAACTCTGGCAGTGGGTGCATCTGACAGTGTGGTGGTTACGAGCCTGGGCTCTGGATTCCAATCCTGGTTTCCCTCGAGCCACTGGCCTAACCTCTCTGAGTCTCAGTTTTTCATCCACAAAATACGGATAATACATGTTCTGGTCTCACAGGATGTTATGAAAATTAAGTATATTGCTGCATACATCGGGTGTGGTGGCGCACGCTTGTAATCCCATTACTTTGGGAGGCGGAGACCGGAGGATCCGGGTTCAAGGCCAGCCTCAGGTCTCTCTCTCTCTCTCTCTCTCGCCCCCCTTAGTGAGGCCCTCCGCAACTTCGTGAGACCCGGTTTCAAAATAAAGCATAAAAAATAGGGCCGGGGGTGTAGCGCGGAGGTAGAACACCCCTGCGTTCAATCCCAGGTACCGAAAAAAAAAAGTGTATTCCTGCATATAAAGCATTCTGGATCTGGTTCACATTAAAGAAATGTGAGCATTTGGTTAGCTGCTATTTTTTGTGTGTGTTGTTTTGTTTTGTGGTACTGGGGATTGAATCCAGGGGCATTCTACCTCTGAGCTACACCCCCAGCCCTATTTTTTATTCTTTATTTTGAAACAGGGTCTCACTAAGTTGCAGAGGGCCTCACTAAGTAGCTGAGGCTGGCCGCGAACCCGGATCCTCCGGTCTCAGCCTCCCAAGTACTGGGATTACAAGCGTGCACCACCATGCCTGGCGGTTAGCTGCTATTAATATTAACACCAATATTAATGTTACTATTAATATTACCCAGGTCCCCAGAGGTCCTGAAGTATACTGAAGCTTTGACCTTTGGGGTCACATAGAACTGCTCCTGCTACCACTAACCTCCCCTCCCTCCTCCCCTCCTTTCCTTCCTTCCTTTTTTTTTCCCTGTGCTACTGGGGATTGAACCCATGGGCATTTTATCTCTGAGCCACACCCTCAGCCCTATTTTTTTTTTTTTTGTGGTACCAGGGATGGAACCCAGGAGCATTCTACCTCTGAGCTACACCTCCAGCCCTATTTTATATTCTTTATTTTGAAACAGGGTCTCACTAAGTTGCGGAGGACGTCACTACATAGCTGAGGCTGGCCGCAAACCTGTGATCCTCCAGTCTCAGCCTCCCAGGTACTGGGATTACAAGCGTGCGCCACCATGCCCAGCTATTTTTTATTTTGAAATAAGCTCTCGCTAGGATGCTGAGCCTGGTCTCGAACCTGCGATCCTCCTGTCTCAGCCTCTTAAGTACTGGGATTACAGGCGTGCACCATCACGCCCTTACATTTATTGAGCACTTCCTGGATGCCAGACCCTGGGTTCTAAGCCATCCCCGTTTCACACATGGGGAGACTGAGACCCCGAGCTGCCAAGTAAGTGCTCAGCCTGTTTGTGCAGAGTGAGGGCCACACGAGGACCACGTGTGACATGCTCGGCCGGGCGAGCGGTGGCAGGGCTGAGCGACTGCAGCTCTCCCCACAGTTATTTTTTTTCTCTGCTATTCAGGAACCCCATCTGGCTCCCCATTCCTGTGGCTTTGGCTCCTGCCACGAAAGCCAAGGTGCACCTGTGCACCATCTCACCTCTGTGCCTTGCCCCACCCCAACCACGCTCACCCCTGGACTCCAGAGGCCGCCCTCTGGCCTCTTAGCATCGGCTGCGCCAGGCCTTCTGGGAATGAGATGGGACCCGCAGCTGATGTAGCCCCTGCCCTCAGGCAGTCCCCACATACCTCTCGCTCTAGGGCCATGGCCCCCACTCCCCGCCCCCGGCACGCTCAGTCCCTGGCAGGGGTGACACGTCATCCCACCTCCTCCGGTGTGCCGCGACTGCGCCTTCCTCTGAGCACCCACGTCTTCTGTTCCCTTACCATAGACACCTTTCCTTCTCCCTCGTCACCCTTCAGCACTCTCCAGTAGTCAGATCGCCCATTCCTCTGAGCCCCAGGGAGCCCTCTGGTTGGACACAGGCCCCCAACTCTCCCTGAGCCCAGCTGCTGTCCCCACAGAGGGCAGGCCACGCTTCCAGGTCTCTGGGGCCTGAGGGTCTGGTGGGGAGGAGTCAGGGGCTGAGTCCTCTGCAGGGCACGAGGGGCACCAGGAGCCCCCCAAGCTGGGACCGTGACCTCCCCTCTGAGGGAGGAGCCAAGCCCAGGGTCCAGCACGGTGCTGGGCACACAGTAGGTGCTCAATAATTACAGACTGGGCAGATAACCAAAACCCCCAACTTCTCAGATGTCCTACTGCCCTGGGGCCAGGCAGGAGCAAAAGGCCCAGCTGTCCCCTGTGGACGCGGCTGAGGGAAGCAAGTCCTTTCTGTGTGTGCAGCCACTTACACGTTTGATCTTGTGACCACCCCGCTCTGAGAGCTTGCAGGCAGGGTGACAGATGGGGACACTGAGGCCAGGGAGGAATGCGCCTGTCTAAGGTCTCCCAGCCAGGGAGCCGAGGAGCCGGGACTTCACCTCCAGGGCCTGGGATGGCCTAGGCCCCTGTCCTTTCTCCCTGCTTGAAGAAACGTGCTGGGTGAATTCTAGAAGATTCTAGCACTGTGCTCTCAAATAGGGAGCCACTAGCCACATGTAGGGCAACTTAAATTCATTAAAATGAAATAAATGAGCCGGGCGTGGTGGCGCACGCTTGTAATCCCAGTACTTTGGGAGGCGGAGACTGGAGGATCCGGGTTCGTGGCCAGCCTCAGCGCGCTCTCTCTCTCTCTCTCTCTCTCTCTCTCTCT
>PVJS01031475.1:0-23378 GCA_004027185.1 Glis glis | reverse complement strand
TATGTTTATAGCTGCACAATTCACAATTGCCAAACTTTGGAACCAGCCAAGGTGTCCATCAACAGATGAATGGATCACAAAACTATGGGATATGTACACAATGGAATTTTACGCAGCCACAAAGAAGAACAAAATCACATCATTTGCAGGGAAATGGAGAGAACTAGAGAACATCATACTAAGCGATATTAGTAAGACACTAAGAGTAAAAAATCGGATGTTCCCCCTAATCTGTGGGAGCTAGATAGAATGGGACGAAGAAGGGACTTAGAAAGGAAGAAGAAGAAATCTTTAGATGGACAAAGAAGGTGACCTGAGAGAGTTGGGCGGGGAGTGGAGGGAAACACACTATAGCACATGATGTACATACACAAACCTATAAGACTCAATCACTATCTGGAGCATGAAAGGGAGGGAAGGGGGAGGGAATAGAGTGGGATTGGAGGGAGGGCTAAATGTGCAATGTGTGCATGTATGATGTTCATACCCTGACATATATCAAAATGTATAATTATAATTTACAATGCACCAATAAATGAACAAAAAAAGTTAAAAAAAAACCCTACTCTACTTTCCATTCTTGTATGTTGAAGATGCCATGGGGAGGGGACATCGCTCTGCTCGTAGTCCCCCCGCCATGATGGGAGCTTCTCTCTGTGGACATCCTCCTATGCCAGGGCTGTGCCTGCTGGGCAGAGCTCAGCCCACCCCCTCGCCCTCATCTGCAGCACAGGTAGATTCATGTAAGTGATTTATGTTTCTTCTCCACAAAATTTCACTACAAAACACCTGGCTCTTAGGTTCCGCAGACATTTTTCTGATCGCTCCCGGCCTTGCTGCCGGTGGCTTAAGGAATTCCCAGGACCAGTCCCTTTATTTTTGGATAGCATTTGTAACAGCTTAACAAAGCCTTTGATTTTGGAGGACTCTTTGTCTCAAAATTTTGGTTTAACCCTGTACTTGAGAAGCCCCACTGTGCCCACTGCATCCCTCTCCCCAACCAGAGGTAAGCCCTATCTTGTGTATTTCTTCAGTTTTTATATGGTTTTGCTCCCTCTGTGTGCATCTCACAACACCTTGTCCAGTCCTGAAAACTAAGCAGCATTCTCTGCCAGCCGTTTCAGGGCACACAGCCTCTGCTAGCTCAGGGCTCAGGGGAGACAGGATGGGCACGGGTTCTGCTCAGGGAATGACTTCCCTCCCCAGGCATTCACAGGAGCCCCTTCCGGGTCAGACGCCTGCTCTGGCTGTGGACACAGGCCCGGACGTGGACGACGGCTACCGTCGGAGTGTCTAGCAGGGGTGTCGTGGGTCAGATGTGGACTCCAGAAGAAATAAGATCCCAGGGGAGGCTTGATTCTAGTCTCAGCAGGCCCTACTTTGGTTCTGAAGAGTAATTCAAAGCAGAACACTTCAGTCAGGGAAGGATAGCATTCTCAGATGAGCCAGAGAGTGGGCATGGAGGAGAGAAGAGGGACCCCGTCTGCACCTAGTGGAGATCGCCCAACCCCAGGCCCGACTCCAGCCCACTCGCCTGTGTCCTCCACCCTGAGCTGAAGAGCCTCATATTATTTCTACAGCTGTCCAAGAGAAGTAGCAATAACAGGAAATAATATCTTAAGAGCTACATAGTATATCATAAGAGCTACATATTATTGCTGCAGCTATCCAAAAGACAGGGCAATAACAGGAAATGCAGAAGCTGCGGCTCCTCCGATTTGTAAATGCACTGAGTACATTTGCACAAAATTGTCCAATCTTCCTCCATGGGGAAGTGGGGCCTGCCTCTAAGGCAGGCTGAGGTCCTGGGAACTGAGGCTGAGACTAGGCTGTCGGCGTGGGGCACAGTGCACACGGGAGACAGTGTGGATCTGGGAGACATCGAGGCTGTCTGACATGAAGCAGCCCAACAAGAGATCTGATGGCAGGTGGCCACTGGCCTGACAGCTTGGCCTTGGAGAAAACCTGGTCTTGCAGTCACTGTTGAACCCAAGAGCTCTCTGTCGGGGACTGGAGAAGCGAGCTTTGCTTTCTCACTGTGATGTGGGTCACTGCAACAGGTCAGATCACGCACACACCAAGTGTGCCCTTTATCACACTTGGGCTGACTCGCACAGAGTCTGCAGGGGGTGCAATCACACCGTGGTGCTCGTGAAAAGTCCAAGTTCACCTATAATCCCAGGACTTAGGAGGATGAGACAAGAGGATTGCGGGTTCGAGGCCAACCTTGGCAACTTAGCCAGAATCTCAGCAACTTAGTGAGACCCTAAATAAAAATAAAAAAATAAAAAGGGCTAAGGGTGTAGCTCAGAAGTAGAAGACGCCTGGATACAACCCCTAGTACAAAACAAAGCAGTCCAAGCACCTTTCCACAGGACCAGAACCCCCTCTCTCCCCAGCCTCTCCAGTCTCTCCCTTGGAGCTGTCTTCTAATCTGACTCTTGCTTAGCGCACAGTAGGTCCTCACCTCCGCTCCTTCTACCCGGTTGTGATAATCATTGGGCGTATTTCATGGCGGTGGTGGAAGCGAAGCGGACCCATCTGTGTTTCACTTGCTCTGCTCCCCCACAGAGGGCTTTTGGTTCGATTACCTTTTCTGTGCGTCTACTTATTTCTAAAACGCTGTGAAATGTGAGACCTGCATTTTTTTTAATATAACGTTTTCTCTGCAGGCAATGTGATCATTGAACTGTTGGGATTAATATTGTCAACCTCAATTAAAAAACAAGCAGGAGAGACTCTCCAGAGAATACTGGTAATGAGCAGAGGGTTGTCACGGGAATCCACATGCCAGAGGAGGTTGAACTTGTGCTCAAGGAGGCTGAGACAGGGAAGGTTTGCAGAGAAGAGGGCGAGGAGGATTGTATTGGGTACTTTGCAACGCCATCCTCAGTCACAGTGATTAATAACAAGAGCAGTGTCAGTCCGGGGCTGAGTAGATGCTTTCTGGGTGGGTGTCCTCATAGAGGTCCTTGCACACACCTGGTCTTGATGATCTCTTCTGATAGTTACGACCAGACAATTGTGCATTCCTTCATAACCTCCTGGCTTCATTTATTTTCCCTCAGGGTTAACATGAGTGACTCCATTTTGATTCTGGCAACCTTAGCGTTTCCTTTAGAGTATCAAAAGTCTCATGGCTTTCTACTCATTGTATATGTTCTTCGGGGTTCTTTCCCCCCAATTTTTTCTTCCTTGTCTGGTCTGAATTAAGCATTTTATATAATTCTACTTGATACCCCCTTGGTGTATGAATTATATTTCAACTTTTTATTTTACAGTGGTTGCTGTACTTTTCAATGGGCATCTTTGGCGCACTTATGTTTACCTTCAAATCACAGTGCACAGCTTCCTGCATAGCACAGATAATGATCATCCTCCCTCCTACAAGGTATCACGTAGCATCCCTGCCATTCACCGGCCAGTCCCGTGGCGGGGGAGGTGGGAAGGGATGGAACTGAGAGTGGCTGTTCAGCAACACATAAAAATTTCTAAATATTTTGAAATCAGATAGTGGTGGTGAATGAACATGTTAAGAAGCACTGAATTGTACACTTCAAAAGGTTAAAGTGTGTGTTTTGTAAATTACATCTCAACAAAGCTTTTGTTAATAAAAGCTTATATGAAGTTTGATTCTATTCATACAGTGTTATAGAAAAAGAGAGCAGATCTGTGGTTCCCAGGTGTTGTGGAGGGAGGGGGAGCAAGAGGGAGCCAGGTGGCATAGGGGGTCCTAGTGGCGATGGAGCTGTTCAGGACCATGGCCGTGCTGGTGGATGCGTGTAAATACTAGGAGGGTTTATACTTGATCAGACTCGGGAAGTCTAACTCTGCTGAAGCATGGGCCTGCCTACCCACAGATGATAGATGGAGAAATTTGTTAGATTTGTGTAGGAAGTTTCCTGAGAGAGTCTGGGGAATGTGGTGTGAACTGTGAGCCATTCGCAGTCTATAAAGTACAGACGTTTTCAGTGTCAGGGAGAAGGGCCATGGGAAGAGAGAGAGGAGCGGGCATTGGGCCTCACCCTCATCTGTGGGCAAACCCCATGGGACTTAGCACCTTTGTCAGCACACCATTTATTTTATTTTATTTTATTTATTTTTGTGGTACTAGGAATTAAACCCAAAGGCATACTACTTCTGAGCTACCCCCAGCCCTATTTTATTTTGAAACAGAGTCTAGCTAAATTACTGCACATTGGTCATGAAACTGTGATCCTCCTATCTAAACCTCCCAAGTACTGGGATTATAGGCATAGCACTTAGCACTTTTTTTTTTGGTACTGGGGATTAATTCTAAGGGCATTCTACCACTGAACTACACCTAAGTTACCACACACTGGCCATGAATCTGCAATCCTCCTGTCTCAGTCTCCCAGTTACTGGGATTACAGGCGTGAGCTGCTGTGCCTTGCTCAGCACTTTTTTTTGAAACAGGATTAAGTTGCTGAGGCTGGCCTTGAACCTGTGATCCTCCTTTCTCAGCCTCCCAAGTACTGGGACTACAGGCATGTGCCACCATGCCTGGCTTAGCACACAATTTAAAGATGAGATGACCTGTGCCTATGTGTACACATATCTGAAAACAGCAGCGGTAGAGAGGATAAGAAAGGTTTATTTCATGGCTCTATACACTATCTACGTCTTTTTAACCCAATCCATCTACAGGTCTCAGAGACATGGGCAAATGATCCATTCCTAATGTGCTTTCCAAAGACTATCGACATGCGCCTGCAAGGGCGCGGGAATGTTTGTAGCGGCTGGCAGACAACATCGCTCCTCTCCAAATCTAGAGCTGCTGCTACATTTTTCATGGAACTTGGCCCTGCCGTTGGGGTTGAAAGCTGCTGCTGTCAAAGGAAATGTCTGGATGTCTCGGCCAAGGAGGTGGTTTATTGGTTTTGGCAGCAGACAACAGGTGACTGCTTCACAGAGTGGGGAGGCTCCACTCGTTGTTTATACAGTCTCCCCAGCCGTGGCCGTGGTTGTTTAGATTGGTGAAGTGAACAACGTTTCATCCCTTCTGAGCCCACTGACTTGCTGATGGGATGATGCTGCCGCTATTTGCTTCACATGCCTGGAGTAAAAGTTCTCGCTTCACCAATACCGTCTCCAGCTCTCCTGAGGAGTAGCATCCAGGGTCCAGGGTGTCTACCTTAGACAAGCTGCACAAAGTTCCCGCCGCACCTTCTTAATGATCATGGATAGTCTAAATGGCCCCGGGGACTCTGGCTCCAGTGTGCATTTAATCCCAGGAGCTGGCCTGTTGGTAAGCCTGAGATTGTATGCTGAACATCCACTTCCCAGGGATGCTGACTGCTAGATATGCACTGTGTGGAGCCCCCTGTCTCTGATGGGAGAGCCAGGCGAATTGTATGCCATGTCTGAAGCCATATTGTTGACACTTATAATATGCAAAACATGCACACACACACACACACTCAAAAACCAAGTCTATGAGGCTGAGAAACCACAGGATACATTAAGAAAGCCATGTCCTTGCCGGGCACAGTGGCACACACCTACAATCCCAGTATGTGGTAGGCTGAGACAGCAGGATTGCAAGTTCAATTCCAGCCTCAGCAAATCAGTGAGAACTTCAGCAACCTAGCAAGACCCTGTTTCAAATTTTAAAAATATATAAAAATGGTTGGGGATGTAGCTCAAAGATAGGAAGTCTTTGGGTTCAATCATCAGTACCAACAAACAACAAAAACAAAAACAAAAGCCATGTCCTTAAAATGCACACGTCTGGATCCTGCTATCAATATTTACTGTGCATGTGACTTGAGTGATTCCCCTCATAGGAGGAAACCTCCGACTCTAGCATAGTATGTTATAGGGCTCGGAGAGCTGGCCTCTAAACTGTCACCCAGATTTGACATTCAGCGATGAAAGGAAACAAGTCTGAAGCCAGATTCTTTTATCATAGAACTAAGAAAGGTGAGGTTCAAATGGCAAGGGTTTGGTGAGTTATCAGAGGACAGTAGGCATTCCTGCAGCACAATGACATATGATGGAGGAGCAGAAGACCCCTCTTTGCTGGCCATGGGGCCAAGGGCACACCTTTGCATCTGAGTCAGTACGATGGAGACAGCACCTGCCTCACCTCGACACGAGGGCGCCCGGGAGGTGAGAGGGAAGACACACAGCATGTCCACGAGGACCCAACTCAGTCCACGGCGATTCTGTGTGCCAGTCACCGTCTCTATTGGGACATTATATAGAATAATAGAATTTCAAATAATAGCCTAGTAATTAACTACTAATAGTTTTCTAATAATTATCTCCCTATAATAATGGTAAAGCTAATAGATCCATTTATTTTTATTTTTAATACTTTTGTTGGTGCACTGTATTTATACATCACAGTGAGGTTCCAGGTGATACAAACACACATGCACACAGCACTTGGTGTGTTGCCCTCCACATCCCACCCTGCCCCCCCTACTGTGCATGTTGGTGAGAGTGGTGGTGACACCTTCATGTACAGATACAATGTAACAGGGATGCAGGTGGAATGCGGAGGGAAGGACACCAAGTGCTGTATGCATGGGTGTTCACCTCACTTGGAGCCTTGTTATGGTGTAGAATTACAATGCACCAAGAAAAGTATCTTTCCAAATGTGTTCTTTTGATATCTCACCACTTCTCCCCTCCTGAACACAGTCAACTCCTGCCAATTTTTGTTCTGTGGAAAACGGTTTTATCTGGAGAGCTTGGAGTAATGACTGGTCATCAGTGGGCCCCCGCTGACCCTGCGCCCTCCCCGTGGTCATTTCCAGTGGTTATTTCCAGGAGGGACTGGAGCTTTGGATGACCCTGAGCAACTCCGCTGTTTTCATCATTCATTTCAGGTTAGTTTTGGCCTGGCCATTATTCAATGCAAACCACCCTCCAGCCTGTGCTTCTGAATGCGGCTGTGGACTCATCTGAGCTCCATCTTCTGGTTGGTCAAGGTGTAAGGATGAAACTGGCTCAAACACTGGTCAGGCCTATCCTCCCTGCCTGCAATGGGTCACCTGTCCTTGTCCCCACCTACCTGAGGGGCTCGTGTCTCTCCCTCTGCATACCGTATATACTACTATGCTTTTATTCTATTCTATGTATGATACTATCATGTACCCAAAGCAAACACATACATATGGAGAAGACTGCCATGCGGGTAAAATATTTCCAGCCTGAATGATGTTTCATGTGTATGTGTGTATTTCCACGAATGCACATGCACACATATGCATATCGTGGCATGACAGTCTTCTGTGTGTTCACATGGGTCCTGCACAGGTTTAAGGATCTGATCTAAACCTTGGCAGGGCATCTTGTGATGGTCCCAGCACATGGCAGGATTGTGGGGAGCTGCAGTGAGGTGACCTCCCTCTGCCCTCCTTGTCTCCCAGGAAACTGTCACAATGGACTGTTGCTCATCTCCTCCTTGGTTCTGATGACCGAGGCCCGGGCTGTCATCCCTGCAGGATTCCGGCTGCAGACAGAGCCCTATGCTGTGTCCTGGGGCTGGCTCCCTGCACAGGGGCCTGTCACTCACGCTGCTGTCGGCTGGCCACTTCCGTCTTGCTGTCACCCTGGGCAAGGGCCGCAGGGAGCTGGCATCTCGGCTTGCTCTTCCTTGTGCTGTTTACGGGAGTCAGAAACTGTCTTTACCTTAAAAGATTTGTTGTCCTTTGCAGGTTAAATCTGCCAGGCTTGGGCCCTGCTCTGGCCTTGTGCTTGACAATATGTGTGTGTTTGTGTGTGTGTGTGTGTGTGTGTGTGTGTGTGTGCTCTGTGTGCTGTGTGTGTTATGCGAAAAAAGAGACTGTCTCACACCTCATCTGCCTCCATGCCCAGCCTCGCTCCTAGACAATCCTTTCTAACTCCCTCTGTTTTTAGTGCACCTCCTCATAAATCTGGGAACATACAGTATTTCCACTCCTTCTTCAGCGCTGGCTCATGTGCGGGTGGACATGCCAACTCGGCTCCGTGGACACCACACTCCTGCGTGTCCTCGCCCAAACCTCCACAATGTCCTGGCTTATTTATCCAACACTGATGTGGTGCCTACTATTGCCAGACATGAGTTCTTTACCAACACAAACTCATGTCATCTTCGAAAATTGACTTGAAGTAGACACTACTGCTATTGGTTTCTTACAGATGAGGAAGAGAAGGCCCCGGGGAGTTTAACGAATTTGCTGAAAACTGGGAAGCCAGCACGGGCCAGAGCTGGGACTTGAACCCAGAGGACAGGCCAGAGGCTCCAGAGGACAGGCCAGACCCCATGCATCTATACGCACCTCTGCATCGGCCTGTGGTGTCATTTAATTCAAATCACACAGGTGCACTTCTATTGTGTGCTCACTCAGCTTTCCTGATGAAAGACAAAAGTATTTTTTCTCATTTCTACTTTAACCCTTTGTCAGTTTTCTTTTTTTACTCTATTTTATTTTTAAATAATTTTGCTGGTTCATTGTAATTACACATCATAGTGGGGTTCAGAGTGACACAAACATACATGCACACAGCACTTGGGCGTTTGGTGTATTTCCCTCCGCATCCCACGCCCTCCCCCTCCCCATACATGCTAGTGAGACTGGTAGTGATGCCTTCATCTATGGACATAGTATTATACCAACTGTTTCCTTCCTCGATCCTCCTTCCCCCCTCCCCACCTCCCATTACACTATTCTACTGTCTCTCTCCTCATTTATCTGAAGTCCCTTTTCTTCCCTCTTTTCTCTCTGACTTTCACATATGAGAGAAAACATTCAACCCTTGACTTTTTTAAAATACTTTTATTGGAGCCGGGTGTCGTGGTGCACGCTTGTAATCCCAGTACTTGGGAGGCTGAGACCAAAGGATCCGGGTTCACGGACAGCCTCAGCTACTTAGAGAGGCCCTCCGCAACTTAGTGAGACCCTGTTTCAAAATAAAGAACAAAAAAAATAGAGCTGGGGGTGTAGCTTGGAGGTAGAATGCCCCTGGGTTCAATCCCCAGTACCACACACACAAAAATACTTTTATTGGTGCAATGTAATTATACATCATAGTGAGATTCCGTGAGATACCAACATGCATGCACATATTACTCAGTGGTTTCTCTCCACTTAACCCCACACGCTGCTCCCCCTCCTCCCTCCCCATACATGTTAGTGAGGTTGGTAGTGAATGACTTTTTGAGACTGGCTGATCTCACTTAGCATAATTCTCTCAAGATGATGGAACTTCATCTTACCTTTAATTGACACATAATGATTGTACAAAGTTATGGGGCACAGTGCTGTTTCAATACACATATGTATTGTGGAATGAGCTAAAGAGAGTAACTAACCTATCCATCACCTCAAACATTTATCATTTTTTTGTGGTGCAACACTCAAAATTACTGTGTAGCTATTGTGAAATACATAATTCATTAATAAGTATAGTGACCCCACTCCAGACCTTTTGCTTCCTATCTAACTGTACCTTTACCTGTTGGTCAACTATTTCCACCCACCCCCTTCGCTCCCCCCTCAGCCTCTGGTAACCACCATTCTATCCTTGACTTCTATGAGATAGATTTTCATAGATTCTGTATATAATAGGGAACATGTAGTAGTTGTCTTTCTGTGCCTGGTTTATTTCTAGGTACGTCTGTGTAGCTGCTAATGACAGAACTTCATCTCTTTGTGGCTGCATAGTATTCCATTGTATCTGCGCACCACATTTTCTTTATCCATTCATCCACTGGTGGATATTTAGGTTATTTTGATTTCTTGGCTATTGTGCACGATGCTGCAATGAACATACACATGCACCCCTCTCCTCTGCACACTGGTTTTATTTCCTCCATGAATATAACCAGTTAGTGGGATTTCTGGGTCGCGTGGTCTACATTTGACAGTCTCCATGTGTTTTGCAATCATAATTCTGTTTTCCATACTTTGTCTATGGTTGAATTCAAAGGTTTAAATGTTAAGTAATGGTATTAACATTGTTATGACTGAAAATATTGTCCATTTCATGGTAAAGTGGTCTGGTAGAATTATAGGCTTTTATGGCCCCATGATCTAATCCTGGATGGCCAGTGTTTATAGCACTGAGATAAAACATGTCGTTTTCTTATTCTGCCTCAGTTGCTTCAGAAGTGGAGCATTTGGCTTTCCTTGTATTTGGAACACCGTTTTCAGAGCGTTCTTGTTTTTCTTGGCATTTTTAATTGTCTTTCTTGTTTCCTCCATCAAAAGAATAATATGCCTTCACCATAACTTCAGATTCATCCAAGGCTTTGACTACAGTGTTCAAAGCATGAAACACTCTATTTTCCCCCAGACACATCTTTCTGGAGTTTTCTGATTTGCTGGCACAATCTGAAAGGTTGTTCTCTTGGTAAACTGCAAAGCTGTCATCCCAAGACTTTTATTTACAAGCTCTCTGGGGCCGCACCCCGTTTTCAGGGTCTCTTTTTCTTCTTGTTTCTGGTTACTTGTTTTCCTGGAGTATGTCCTCAAGCATGTCAGCTGCCAAGTGTGTTTTCGGTTCTCTTTCTATGCGGCCATTGTTCAGTCGGTTCCTCCATCTTGTACATTTTACCCCATATTGTCTTTTTTGCTCCATATCTTGAGGTTTAATTTACTCTTTCTTCATTCTCTTTTGCATTTAAAAAAACATTTAAAGATAATTGTAGATTCCCAGGTATTTCAAAACAGCTACATGAGAGGACTTTTGAGTATCACTCCATGAAGAAATGATAAACGTTTGAGGTGATGGATAGGCTAGATGTAAAAACTAACACATAAAGATCCTGTGGGTACTTCACCCAGTTTCTCCCAGTGATAAATATCACATAATACAATAGGATGTCACAACTGGGGAACTGACATCGATAGAATCTATGTTCAGAATGCACCGATGTAATGCGCACGGTGTCTGTGTGTGCACATGTGTGTTAGTTCTGTGCAGTCTTATCTCCTGTGTCCATGTGTGTGGTCAACACTGCAGAGAAGACAATGAACAGTTTCATCACGAGGATCCTTGCGGCTGTCATTCGTGGTCATATCACCAAGTGCTGTTTCCCTAGCACCCAATGCCTATGAATATGGTCTCCATCAATAAAATGTTGTAATTTCAAAATGCTTTCTAACCAGGATCACTTTGGAAATGGCTGTTTTTTTTTAATTTAAGTTCCATCCAAGTCTGTTGCCTCTACCAATAGCCCATTCCTTTCTAGTGCTGGGTAGGATTCTATGTATGGTTTTCTGAACCATTCAGTAATCAAAAGATGTTTGGATTTTTTGAGTTTGGGGCTATTCCTAACAAAGTTTCTGAGACTATTCATGGACAGGTTTTTGTGTGAGCCTAAGTTTCCATTTACTTGGGATACATGCTTAAAAGAAAATCATGTCCTCTCTCCAGAGTGGCGGTGTCATCTCCCGTTCCCTCCAGAGTGTGTGAGTGGCCTCATTTCTCACATCATCACCAGCATTTGATGTGGCCATTTTTTTTGGGGGGGAGTAGTGGGGCTTGAACCCAGGGACAATCTATCTCTGAGGTATACCCCACCCCTTTTTATTTTTTATTTTGAAGTGGGGTCTCACTAAGTTGCTCAGGTTGGCCTCAAACCTGTGATAGCCTCCCAAGTACTGGGATTACAGGTGTGTGCCACCACACCTGGCTTGATGCTGTCACTTTTTAATTTTAGCCATTCCTCTGATACCACTACATGCCTCTAATTTGCATTTCCCTAATGTCTACTGATGGTGAGCATATTTTCATATGCTTCTTTGCCATCCGTATATATTTTGCAGTGAAATATTTTTGCTTTCTCATTTTTTCATTTTCTTTTACCAGTGAGCTTTGGAGTTCTTTATATATTCTAGATGCAAGTCTTGGTCAGAGATGTGGTTTGCAAATATTCTTTCCCAGTATATAGCTAGTCTCTTCATCCTTTTTAAAATTTACTTTTATTGGTGCATCGTAATTAAGCATCATAGCGAGGATCACAGTGATACAAACATAAATGCACACAGCGCTTGGTGTGACTCCCTCCGGACAGCACCCCACTGCCCACCTCCCGTACATGTCAGTGAGATTGGTAGTGATGCCTTCACTTACGGCCATGGCATTATTTGAACGGTTTTCTTCCTCAAGCCTCCTTTTCCCCTTCCCCACCTCCATCCCCCAATCCCCTTCCACTATTCTACTGGTCTCTCTTCTCATTCATCTTAAGTTCCTTTTGTTTCCTGTTTTCTCTCCAGCTTCTCCATAGGAGAGAAAACATATGACCCTTGACTTTCTGGCTGATCTCACTTAGCATAATATTCTCCAGTTCCATCCATTTTCCTGCAAATGACATGTTTGTTCTTCTTTTAACAAAGTCTTGCACAAAACAGAAGATTTTCATTTTGATGTGGTCCAGTTTACGCGTTTTTCCTCTTACGGATCATGTTTTCATTGTCAAGTCAAGGAGTCTTCAGCTAACCCTATGTCAGTCTGGAGCATTTACTCTCATGAAGCTTTACTAAAACATGCTCAGGTTGGATCTTGAATGTCTGCCAAAGACCCACGCGTTGAAGGCTTGGCCTCCTTCTACTGGAAAATGGTGGAACCTCTAGGAGGAGGGGCCTAGTGGGAGGACGTTAGGTCATTGGAACCATGCCCTCGAAGCAGATATTGGGACCCTGGCTGTCATAAGATGAGTGGCGCTCCAACCATGGTGTTCTGCCTCACCACAGGCCCCAAAGCAACAGGCCCAAGGTTCAGTCCAACCCACCATGGACTGAAGCCTCCAAAACTGTGAGTCCAAATAAACCTTTCCTCTTTACAAGTTGATTGTCTCAGGTGTTTTGCCACAGTGGCGGAAAGCTGACGAACACCAAGCCTATATCCCATCATACATTTTGAGTTAATTTTTAAATGTTGAGATTATGCCAACATCATTCTCAGTGCTACATGTGGGGGGGAGGCGGGGGGGAGGTGGGGGGGAGGGACACCAAGAGCTGTGTGCATGTATGTTAACACCAAACTGATACTCATTGTGATGTGAGACTACAATGCACCAATAAAAACATGAAAAAAAAATAAATGTATTTTTATTGATGCATTATAGTGATACCTCATAGTGTAGGTTTAGGTCAAGATTAGTTTTCTTCTCACAGATCCCCAATTGCCCCTGCACCATTTATTCGGACACTTCTTCCATCCAATGGCGAGTCACCTTTGTCAAAAGTCACCTGGACCTGTTCGTGGGGTCTGTTTCTGAGTTCTCTATGCTGTGCCACTGACCCGCTTATTTCAGACTGTGTTCTTCGTGTGTCCTTCTCCAGTGAGGCAGGTGCTGTGTGTCCAGTTTTGCTGACAGAGACTCTGAGGGTCAGTGGAACCAGGGATGTGGCCTTGGATACACAGTCAGTTGAGAGGGATTTGCCGTTCCTTGTCCTCCTGTTCATTGCATGCTTGCTCTGCAGTATGCAAACGCCCACCATACCCTGACATTTCACTAAACCCTTCCCTTCATAATAAAGGAACAACATAATAACATAAAACATAAAATAGAGCTGGGCACGGTGGCTCACATCTGTTATCCCAGTGCTGGGGAGGCTGAGGCAGGAGGATCACAGGTTTGAGGATGGCCATTGGTAACTTAGTGAGACCCTGTTTCAAAATAAAAACTAAAAAGGTCTGGGGGTGTAACTCAGAGGTAGAATGCCCCTGGGTTCAATCCCCAGCACCAAAACTTTAAAAAATAAAATAGAAGATATAAACAAAGAGAAAACAGAGAGCCTGCCCTGTCAGCTCTGAATGCTGGCCTCTGCGCGGCTGCACACCATGTTTGCAACAAGGTTTGAATAGCAGCCACTACACCACCTCATCCACCTGCTGTCTTCCCATTGATCCAAAGCATGCTCCAGAAACTTGAAAAATTCAGAGACTTCTGCCTCCTCGTGTCAGTGAGCTCGTGTGCTGGATGTCACTGTTATAAACAGAGTTGTTGATGTCATGGATGGGACAGGGCACAAGGTTCAGCCCAAGATCCTTCCCCAATCTGCCTGTAATTGCAGTACTTGGGACATTGAGATAGGAGGCTCACAGGTTCGAGGTCAGTCTCAACAACTTAGCAAGAGCCTTAGCAACTTACCAAGACCCTGTTTCAAAATAAAAATAGAACAAAATAAAATAAAATAGGGCTGGGGGTGTACCTCAGAGGTAGAATGTCCCTGAATTCAATCACCAGCACCAAAATAAAAAATCCTTTCCCAAGTTCCCATGGAGAAGTTCTAGAACTCAGGGGACTGTTCCAGCAGGCAGGCAGGGGTGCTATGTGGACACTGGATGAACCACAGCTAGTTGAGCCTTGACCGGTGCTGACTACATGGAAGAAAGGGAGCCTGCAGCTGTGATTCACTTTCTGCTGAGCCTCCCTGGGGAAGTCTAGGAACCCAGCACGGGCTCTCTTGGAAGGACAGACAGTGAACACCCTACACCATTCTCTTCTGAACCACTCAATTCCAGTGGCAGTTGGCTTGAATCATGCTTTTCCTTGATTAGCATTCTTTTTCATTTGGAAGTATTGGCTCAACTTTGTTCTCTTGATTAACTAGAAGCCATGCAATTTGAACAATTTCTAAAATTGCTTTGAATGGTTTCACAAATAAATACCAAATCTGAAACTAAGATACTTAATTGTTAAGAAAAGAAGCTCCCTGTCTCACTTGTATTATAAATGGGAAAACAATTAGTGACCTACAGGGTCACGTTAGTGGAGATGTCAGCCGGTGCTGTCTCAGTTACTTACACTTTAAAGTTCCTTGAGGTGGGACATGTAAAACTAATGGAGCCAAGCATTGTACATTCTGACCATGGAATGTTTGTACGTTTGTGCACAATGGAAGCTTTATATGTTTATTTTTTGCAATCCGAAAAGCATGAATGTATGAACTGTTTGATACTAGTTAAGAATGGTGTGTGGATTGCGATTCGGAGGTCCCCTCGAGATATCTGCTTGCATTACCTGACAGTCTTTACTGTGCACCTTGAGGCAGACGATTTCCATCTAAGCAGGGTGGTGGATTCATGGCGCTGTCATAAACAGCCAGATCATGAAGTGAGGTTCGGTGCCATTAATAAATGCGAGGCCTCTATTTCTCATGCCACTTTGAAATTTTCTGCAAGTCCAATTTTATGACGTGAGATGCATTCCAGATTTTCATTTTTGAAGTAAACTTCCTTGTAGATTTACAGAGAACACTGCCAAGAAACCAAGTTCTAATGAAATGTCATCCTCAGGGGCCAGTGTTGCTTTGGGAAATGTCCACTAAAAGATGTGCTCGCTCAGAGGAATTCAGACATCTTTAGATCTCTGGATCCAGGCCAAGTTGCACATGGGCCCATTTGGCACTGGACACACTAGGGCTTTCCCACACGGCTCTGGAAGGGTTCCAGAAACTCATTTAGGCTCCACTCTGACACGGGAGTCAGAGCAGGAGAAAAGAATCAGGAAGGAGACCAGCCTCTGGCACCAGAGTCGCAGAAGAGACCTACAGATGCAGAAAGACAAACAACATGTTTGTCGCGGTGCTCAACTGGGCACTCTAGGAAGCTAGGTTGAGGAAGGGGGCATCTGTCTGGCCCAGCAGGAGCAAAGTGCCAGGGTTCAGCTGGGGCTTCACCTGCCAGAGTGCCCCACAAATGTGATTGCTAGAAAAACTAGAGACAATATGCGTTCATAACTCAAAACATAACACAAAAGCAATTCACAGGAAGGTGTGCGGCAGTCCTTCCACAGCGGGAGGAAGGGTGGAAGGAGTTCTAATTCTCTGACACCAGTTAATGGTTCATGACACTTAGCAAGCTTTTACAGCCTCTGTGCCTCAATTTCCCCCCATTCGCACAGCGAGGGTATGGGATGAGGAGGTTCCATGGGTGTCACCTAGTTTCTTATTTTTCAATTTGGAAGTATTAGCTTAACTGTCTTGATTAACTTCTGCTGATTAACTAGAAGACATGAAATTTGAACACTTTGTAAAGTTGCTTTGAAATGATTTTACAAATAAATACTAAATCTAAAACCAAGGTACTGAATTGTTAAGAAAATAAACCCTCCATTTTACTTGAGTTCTAAATGGAAAAACAATTAGTGAACCACAGGTCACTTTAACGGAGACATTTAGCCAGTGTTGACATTGAGCCCAAGGAGAGGGAATTACACCTTCAATTGCCACTGTGATTCTAGAACATCAGCAGGCTAGACCAGAATATAGAAATTAGACACCAGAAACAGACAGTAAATAAGTGGTGTGGATACCATCCCAAACCCACAGGTACTTTTCTGTCAAGGTAGGTACACTGTAGGTTATTTTACATTGTTATTTTTCAGTTTTTGGTGCTGGGGATGGAACCCAGGGCCTCGCACTCTACCACCGAGTACCCTCCAGCCCTAAAGTATAGCTCTTAATAAGCCTTCTTTGCTTGCTAGACCTGAGCCTTCTTGATAGGATATTAGTAACTCCAAAAGGGAGGTTAAAAAGATAAGGAACTTGATAAAGGTAATCATATGAAAGCAATAATGTTACAACCAAGTCAATAAGAAAAAAAATGAATACCCAGAAAATGAGCCAAAGATATGCACAGGCAATTAATCACAAGTACAAATGGCCAATTAACAACAAATGTTTAGTCTTAAGAGCTATCATGTTAAGTGCAAATTCATAGACTAGTATATCTATATGGTTACAGCAAAATGAAGCACCACAGTGAAGAATGATTAGCTACTTCTGTTTCAGTTTTTAGAGGGAAATTAGACAATCTAAAACAAGGGCTTTCAGACTGACATGGTGGTGCACGCCTGTAATCTCAGTACTTGGGAGGCTAAGACAGGAGGGTCACAGGTTTGAGGACAGCCTCAGCAAATAGTGAGACTCTCATCAACCTAGCGAGACCCTGTTTCAAATAAAAAAATAAAATAAAATAAGGCTGGGGGTGTAGCTAGAAGTAGAATGCCCCAGTATCACAAAAATAAAAAATAAAGAAATAATAAATAAATAAATAAATAAATGGCTTCACATGTACTAAAGTCCTTTGACTCAGAAATTCTGTTTTTCAAAACATATTCTGAGGAAATAATCAAAAGTGTGCATAAAACTTATGTGATAATGTTCACAATAATAAAAATTTAAATAATCAAATTTATTATCCAAACACTGTCATTAAAGCTTTTGCTTTTGAAAAGCATTTAATTATATGGGAAATGCTACAACCTAAAATGAAAATAGCAAATAGAACCACGTAGGCAGAATGATTCCACATCTGTAATTATAAAAATAAAGACTAACGCATGGTTTTATTTGGTTTTCTTTTGCTCTGTTTTCCCAGTTCCCAACAATAAATATGCATGATTCTGTTGCCATAAAATAAACATTATTTTTACATGCGTCCACACTGGTGAAGCGCATCGGCAGCATCTGCTTCGTGTTCACATGCCGCAATGTACCGCTGGGCAGTCCCACTCCTGGGCATTTGTGTGACAAACGCGCACACATACGCTCACCAACCCACGCATCTGAAACTCTCATAAAAGCATGACTTATACAAGCCCACACTGGAAGCTGCCCAAGTGCCCACTGGTAATAAAGTTATTCAGTCATAGTCTGTTCCCTCAACAGAGGAGCACACCGGGAGGAGACTGACGCACAGCAGCAGCAGGACAGTAAGCAGCCTCACAGACAACCCGCTTGATGAGCAAGAAGCCAGACAGAGCGTGCACGCTCCACCACACTGTCCACATGAATTACAAAAGCTGGCCAGCTTCCCCCGAGGTGTTAGGTACTCCAGGGGCCAAGGAGGTAGGGACTGCAGGAGAATGAGGGCCTGAGCCCATGGACAGCCATCCGGTGTACATCTCTGCACCCTTGCTGTGTGCTCTTATACCTCCATCAGATGTTCAAAAATAAGTTAATAAGATATTTAGCCCACAAGTCAGTTACAGTGGTGCTCACCTGTTATCCCAGGATTTGGGAGGCTGAGACAGGAGGATTACAAGTTCCAAATCAGCCTTAGCAAATTTTAGCAAGATCCTCAGCAACTTAGTGAGACCCTACTTCTTTCTTTCCTTTCCTTTCCTTTCCTTTCCTTTCTTTTTCTTTATTCTTTTTCTTTTTGAACTAGAGATTGAACCTAGGGGCATTCTACCTCCAAGTTACACCCCCAGCCCTTTTTATTTTTATTTTTTGAAAGAGGGTCTTGCTAAGTTGCTGAGGCTAGCCTCAAACCTGCAATCCTCCTGTCTTAGCCTCCCAAGTACTGGGATTACAGGCCTACACTTGTTTCAAAATAAAAAATAAAAAAGGGCTTTGGGGTAGCTCAGAGGTGGAATGACCCTGGGTTTAATCCCCAGTATCAAAAGAAAAAAGAAAAAGGAATCTCCCATTACCCTCATACTCTAATTCTACTTTATCTGTCCTTGTAAGACTTACTGCTGTGTGTAGATAAAGTTCACACACGCACATACATATATACATATATGTTTATATATCCACACACATAGAGTGAGGCAGACACACACACACACACACACACACACCAATATATATGTATATATGTATATGTGCATGTAATATATATGTAAACATACATGTATGTATTTATGTGTATATATACATATATTTACACATACATATATACATACATTTGTATGTATATAAATATATACATATATGCGTAAAGCCCTATGCTGCATAAAGTTTCAGTCGACGATGGTGGTCCCATGAGATTATATTGCCTAGTGACGTCACAGCTGTCTTAGTGTGTGTACACACACTCTGATGTGCACACATGGTGAATTCACGTAACATGTCCCCATCACTCTGCCCTGTGTGACCATGCCCCTGTTGAGACATGAGTGGAGGTGTGAGTGCTACAGGTAGTGTAGGAACAGGTACAGGAGGAGAGTTAGAGACACAGGCAGGTGTGCAGGGCTATCTGCTGGCTCTGCCACAAGGGACACATCATGGGGACAGGCATGCTATCCTCTTCCACTGTCCTTTCTCTAAGTTTTGAATCGTTTCCCAAACAACGAAGTGCTCAATAAATTAATGTAGAAGGAGCAGCACACCCCCTGGCTCCACTCTTCACAGGCCGCACTGGTGAAGGGACAGATGAGATGGCATTTTACATGGCCCTCTCTGTCAGTCTCCCTGTCACACATGCACACACACACACACACACACACACAGGCACACACGCACGAACACACACACACACACACACACAGCCCGACAGCAAGGGGTAGAGACCCAGATGCAGCTTCCCAGGATAATTGGAACCAGACTGCACAGGGCAGGCTCTGCAGCGAGGGAGAGGCCATTTGGAGACTGCAGAGCCCCCGGTGCCCTCTTGTTTGGGTTGAGGAATCTGAGCTCCGGGGCCATTTCGTGAGAAGGGTCAGATCCGTGCCTTTCAAGAGCTCCACTAGAGGCACCAGAGGTGAAGGAAGGTCAGGATGATTCGAATCCATGTGGACCTCTTTAACACAGGGACCTGTGTGAAATGGTGTGAGGATTCTCACGGGTTTGTGTGTAGTCGAGATTCAACTATTCCCAGGGTGTCTGGTTCACAAGCGATTTCCTTCCTTTCCTATTGAATTACAGCAGTGTGAAGGCAGTTTTCTGAGGCCCTCCCCGCAACTGCTTCGGAGCCACTGGTGGATCCCAGTTCTGGAGACAGTGTTAGAAATCCACCTATGTGGCGACTTTGTGATTTAAGTAACTCGCTCATTGGATTTAGCACAAACCATTGGCTCAGCCTGGGGGGCTTTATGAGCATCCCCGTTGCAGACATGGGAGTTTAGGTTCACAAGTGGGTTGTCGTTCATGCATTCAGTAGTGACACCCCTGTGAGGACAGTGCCCTGAGTGCCCAGGTGCACATTTGGGTCTTCATGTTTAAGATCTTGTGGCTGAGAAATGGTGCAATTGGACCTCAGTGGAGCCCTTAAGATGGGTCCAATGAGGTTGCAGTGGCAGATACCTGTAATCCCAGTACTTGGAGGCTGAGACAGGAGGATTGCAGATTTGAGGCCAGCCTTAGCAACTTAGCAAGACTCTGTTTCAAAATAAAAAGATAAAAAGGGCTGGGGGTGTCAAATGTCCCTGGGTTTAATCCCCAGTATGAAGGAAGGAAGGATATTTTGTCTGTTTACCTTTCTTACTCACTCTTTCCTCTCACTTCATAATCTATATTTTCTAGTTCCTAGACCTTGAGTGTCTATATTTTGAGACTTTCTACATTTCCCATGAATCTGCCTTTCCTTAAGACATGACAAAAACAGGGCTGAAGAGGGTAGACAGAGACTCTCCTTTCTGTAAGACACCAGCCTTATTGGGTTTTTGTTTGTTTGAGGTACTGAGGTGGAACCCAGGGTCACTCTATCACTAGGCTGCAACTTTTTATTTTTTATTTTGAAACAAGGCCTCACTAAGTCGCTGAGGTTGGCCTCAAACTGGCAATCCTCCTATCTCAGCCTCTCAAGTGCTGCGATTACAGGTGCGCACCACCACGCCTGGCTAAGGTCCCATGGATTAGTGGCTTAGCAGAAATGTATTGCCCCATAGTTCTGGAGGTGGGAACATAAAGTCGGGGTGCTGGTAGGCCTGGCTCTGGGCCCCTCTCCTTGGGTTGTAGGTGGGTATGCTCATGTTCCTGCCATGTTCTCATAACAGAGCTTAAATCTCAACATGAGTTTCAGAGGAGACAAACCATACTCAAACCATAGCATGGGCTTGTCCTGCTTTCTTCAAAATTGTGATAGGAGCTATTGAATATATCTCTTATGGGCAGGAGACAGACCCATAGCCAAAAGTGTCCTCTTAACTTCAGACGCAGCTTGCTCTGCGTGCCCAACAGGCCTCATCGACGAGCCTCTATCTGTCACAGCAACTGCAGCAGCCCAGTCCTCTGCCGCCTGCAGAGAGCATCATGCCAGATGTACCTCTCCCAGGAAGCTGCCATGACTGAATCCTTCGGCTTCCCTGAGACCTCATAGCCTTTAAGTTATACATTAGCCCTGATACTACAATCACTTCTTCATACACTTTGCTTGGTCGTCTACTTATGAATACACCCCAGTCCTATTTTTTTTTTATTTTGAAATGGTCTGAGTTGCTGAGGCTGGCCTCAAACCTGTGTCTCAAATCCTCCTGTCTCCGCCTCCTAAATACTGGAATTACAGATGAGGGTCACTGCACAGAGCTGCCCATCTCTTAAAGGTTCCACGACTTCCCAATGACACTGAACTGGGGATCAAACTTTTAATATGTGGGCCTTCGGGGGACATTCAACATCAAAACTGTAGCACTCTTCTTCCAGTGGAAAGGAAGCAGAGAGCAATGGGCCAGTACAGAAGAGGAAGAGTCCTCACCCCAATAAACAGCAGTCCTTTGGACATTTCATGACTGCCGGGCATCTGGGTGCTCCTTTAGGGTGTCAGTACTTCCTGGGCACCAGACCATCCATGTAGCCATGTGACCAGTGTAGTTTTTTTTTTCTTTTTGGCGGTACCAGGGATTGAACCCAGGGGCATTATACCTCCAAGCTACACACCCAGTCCTATTTTTTATTCTTTATTTTGAAACAGGGTCTCACTAAGTTGCGGAGGGTCTCACTAAGTAGCTGAGACTGGCTGCGAACCCAGATCCTCCTGTCTCAGCCTCCCAAGTACTGGGATTACAAGCGTGCGCCACCACGCCCAGCTTCACCTTGCTGGATTCTGAGGATGAAGAAATGTGCCGCATGTGGCCTCACCATCAGCAAAGAACATGTGTACAACTATGTGTGTCACTATGATACCACGATGACACAGGATATGCTGGGCATGGTGGAACACACCTGAAATCCTACTACTAACAAACTAAGTCACAGTAAGGACAATTGGGGTGACTACCCAAAGTCAGGCACCTGGTCCTTGATTCCACCTGAGCGGTCAGGTCCTATCTGCACGTGTCACGCCTTCCAGCAGGCTCTGGGCTCACCGACCCCTCCTGGCTCAGTCTGAGTCTTCGTCTCACTGCCCTGCGCTCCTGGGGCAGTGTCCCCGACCAGCTCCAGGCAATGCCCTGTCACTCCCACTGCTGATGCTCAGCCCCATTGGCCCAGCCCCTTCCTGGCTTCTGCACCCTACCTCTCTTTGAAGCATCCCCAAGTGTGGGAGCCACACAGGCTAACTGTGGCAAGATGTCACTGCACTGAGCTGAAGTCCCAGCGATGGGCACTGTCACTTGCCTGCAGCATTTGACGTGTTTCTAATCAGGCTGCTCTGCTCACCACCAGCCCTGCTATCTGCTCTGGGCACAGCAGCAGCGCGACAGAGACCACTTAGCACTTTGTAGCACACATCCTGCTGAAGAATACCCAGCTTCTAACTCATTCCCCGAGGCCGGATTCCGCTTTTGAGAAAGAAGATGGATTCAGGATGTCATTGACTATGGGTTCTGGCCCATTAAATCCGATCTTTTTTATGATCATCAGGAAGGCAGAAATAAATAAACAAGCAAATGTCTGTTCCGACTTAGAGCTGGATAGCTAGTCTGTAGAAAACAGTCCAGCGCAGGCCTTCTTTTATGATGCTGTACTTGGGAAATGTTGAGACGTTTCTCCATCATTAAATCCAACTGCCCGCTTCCTCCTTTGCTTGGCAGGGCGCAGTAGGGTCTGTGAAGGGGCCCTCCTCTCCTCCTCTCTGCCTCGATGCAATGCTTGATCCATCTCCACTGCCTGCAACTCACATCAGCAACCCACCCAAGGCCACATGGTCTCTTGATGAAACAGGTAGACTGAACAGATGCCACATGTTTAAGTAAACACAATAATGGGCGTTTCTGTGGGGACGGCGAGCTTCAGCCAGGAGACCCATCCTAAAACCATGAAGGCCATGGGCTGTGCAGACAAGCAGGTACCATGGGTGTGGCCTGAGCTTCGTTCCCTGGCCCCCGTGCTGACTTGCACAGACCCATCAGTTAGTTTGCTAAAAACTAAAGGCTCAGAGGTGGCATGCAGCCGTGTGGGGTAGGACCTGCTCCAGCTCTTCTCAGCCTCTGGTTCTCAAGCCTCCCCTCTCCCTTTCATTTGGCTGCTGATGTAGGCCTTTCCAGTTCAGCCCACAGAGCCCCTTCTGCTCTGCCTGCCCAGAGTGGGCCCCAGATCAGAGGGCAGTGCTGGCCCTCTTGGGTCCCACCTTCCTCAAGATAGGGGTTGACCAGTTGGCTACTCCTCCGTATTTCCAGGACATCCCACCATTTCTGACATGTGATTCCACTAGAAATGGGGCTTGTTTTTGCTTTTGATTTTGCAACAGGTTTTGTATATCTTTTAAGAAGCTAGTTCTTTTTTTTTTTTTTTGTGGTACCGGGG
>PVJS01031474.1:5405-15439 GCA_004027185.1 Glis glis | reverse complement strand
GCGAACCCAGATCCTCCAGTCTCCGCCTCCCAAGTACTGGGATTACAAGTGTGCACCACCATGCCCAGCTTCACCTTAGTTTCTTAACAAAGTTTCTTCTGAAAAATCTTGGTCAATTTGACTGAACCAAGAAGAAGGAATTTCCCACAGTCTGAAGGGCACAGGAGCCACAGAGGCTAGGGGCAGAGGAGAAGAGCGGGGTCTCCAGGAGAGCTGCTAGGCCCCCGAGGACAGGGATGCGGCGAGGGCCGGGACTGCCCATCCTGCCCCCAGCATCTGTCCTCATAGGTGTAAAGGTTGGAAAGTGATCCCAGCCCTGGACTTTGACGTGGGGACTCAGGCTGCCAGGCTGGGCCGTGAGCTGCAGCTTCTCTCCTGACTCCCACTCTCCTCCTGCCAGAATTGGATGTCTCACATGTTGGAATCACTCATTAATATATCTCTTGTCTAATGATTTGTGTTTTTGTTCAAAGTATTTTCTTTGTTGTATTTCTTTACTTCCCTTAATAATTATGTATTTTCCAGTTACAAGGTATTTTACAAGCCTGAGGGAGCAGAAAGCAGTTGAGGTTTCCTTTGCTAAGTGGCCCTGCAGAGGGCCGTGCGTGACAAGGACGACGCAGCTGGCTGGCGGGGGACACTCACTACTCACTTCAGCAGCTTCGTGTTGGACATGATGAGCTCCTTCCAGTTAACAAATATCAAGGCCATTTCCCCTTCGGTGAGAGAGCCGGACTCTGCCATCCGCTTCTGAAAAACCTAGTTTCAAAATGGAAGAAATAAGTTGTCTTAAGTGTGGATTCACACTATGCGCGCTCTAAATCAATGTCTTCAGATCCCAAAGTCGTAAGATAGTGGTATTTCTAAATAAGCACTGAACCCAGGGGCATTCTACCTCTGAGCTATGCCTCCAGCTCTACTTTATTTTTTTATTTTGAAACAGGGTCTTGCTAAGTTGCCACAGTTGGCCTTGAACCTGTGATCCTCCTATCTCAGCCTCCCAAGTACTAGGATTACAGGTGTATGCCACTGTGCCTGGCTACTGTTAAATTTATTTATTTATTTATTTATTTATTTATTTATTTGCGGTACTGAGGATTGAACCCAGGGGCATTCTACCTCCTAGCTACACCCCAGCCCTAATTTTTATTCTTTATTTTGAAGCAGGGTCTCACTAAGTTGTGGAGGGCCTCACTAAGTTGCTGAGGCTGGCCGAGAACCCAGATCCCCCTGTCTCAGTCTCCCCAGTACTGGGATTACAAGCGTGCGCCACCACACCCGGCCTGTTAAATTTAAACTGCACGATTTCCTTGCTTTTTGCTCTATGGGCTCTTATCAAGGCTGATTCTAAGGACTGTATCTAGTTGTCTTGGTAAGAGGAGATTCTCCTACCTATCTCACAGGGACACTATGGAAGCTAGACAGACCCCAGGCGCAGGCACCTGCACAGAGTAAGACCTTGCACAACTGAGGAAGCATGACTGTTGTCAGGCTGAGCATCTCAGAGTTCTCGGGAATGGTCTGTGAGAGGTTCAGCAGAGAAACCGAGTGATGACTTATGCTACCTGAGACTGCCCCCACGCAGGTGTGGATTGCAGAGGCTGGCTGATTGAAGCGCAAATAATATACTCTCTGTCTGTATTCCGTCTGTGCAAATATACAGACACGGGTGTGTGTTTGTGTGCGCGCATACACTTAACTTCATAGATGACATGGGTGAAGCGAGTCAGGTATTAGAATTTCCAATTAGCCCATGAAGAAACAAAGGCTTAAGAGTGATCTGCTCCAGGCCACAAAGCTAAAACACGGAGAAGCTAGAACAAAAACTCAACTCCCTTTGATTCCAAGTTTCCACTAAACCACTCTGATCCCTAGGAAATGACTTTAAAAGCTTTAAGGAAGCCGGGCGTGGTGGCGCACGCTTGTAATCCCAGTACTTGGGAGGAGGAGACCGGAGGATCCAGGTTTGCGGCCAGCCTCAGCTACTTAGTGAGGCCCTCCGCAACTTCTTGAGACCCGGTTTCAAAATAAAGGATAAAAAATAGGGCCGGGGGTGTAGCTCGGAGGTACAATGCCCCTGGGTTCAATCCCTGGTACCGCAAAAAAAAAAAAAAAGCTTTAAGGAAATAGAGCAGTTATCCGAAACAGTGCTCTTCATAGATGATCTTTCCAAAATACACATGCCATACTGCTCCCCACTAGAATCATTCACAGGCTGCCCCCGGCCGTGTGATGGGAGGCAAAGAGGCCGTGTGTGAGATCTGCCCCTGCCACCTCCCCAGCGGGCCCTCGGGTGTGTGTGTGACACTCCAGCCACACTGTGTGACCTGTGGGTCCCTCGCCCCTGACATGCCCCCCACTTCTGCATCCAGAAGCAGTGCGGGGAGAGGGCCTCCAGCCCGCAGTGCACCTCACTCTGCCTCCAACAGGACTGGGAGCGCCCGAGGGCAGGAACTTTGTCTTCCCTCTCTGTTCTCTGGCATAGTGCTCTGCGAGGTGGGTTTTCGGTTAATGTTTGCTGAGTTGAGTGGGACGAGGATGCACAGAATTCCAACAAAAGTGCTCTGAACCGATAAGGGAGTGTCTGGGTTGAAATCAGGCGGAGGATGCTGGGGGAGCCGGCCCTAGACAGACGTCTGTCGGCTGAGGCTGCCAGGGAAGGTCGGGGAGGGCCCTGGTTTCTAGCTGCTCTTTCACTCACATTAATTTATGCCACTTTGTGTCTTCATTCTATGCAGCAGCTTTGTGCTGGGCTCGGGGAGGGAAGCAGAGGGCATGCGGTGGGCGGGCCTTTGGGGACCTTCGATGGGGACAGTGACAAGAAGGCTTCACCGGGGTATGGTACCTTTCACCCTAAATCCTGACCCTGATATGACTCCTGCCCCTCAGAGTGTCCCACGAGAGGGCAGAGTGGGAACAACAAAGGCCGTGTGGGGAAGTGGCTGGCCTGAGGTGGGTGAGTACCTCGTCCCTGCTGCCATCTGTGCTAGTGCCAGAGACCTCCAGGACCACGCACAATATCCTGGGGATGGAACCGGCCTGTGGCAGGGCTGATACGTGTGTGTGCACACGCGTACTCATCAAAAGCACAGGCTTTTCCACTAGTCCACCTGTCCTGGTCAGAGCAGTGTGGACATAAGTACACTGAATCCATTCAATGCCTACAGGGAGGCCCACAAAGGGTCCGTCTAAGTTGGGGGATGTGTGATGGATACGCAGCCCCTGATCTCAAGGGGCTCACAGGTTTGGGAGGAAGATAAACATTCCTGACTCAGGAACCCGGTCATGCTCGTGCGGAGGAACAGGCACTGTGTATGCAGCTACCCCAGCATGGAGCTGCGCCTAGGCTGGGGAATGGTCAGGGCAGGTCTTGCTGGCAGAGGCAGACAGAGGCAGCCGCAGCTCCTTCCTGCCATGGAGGTCATGGCCAGGTGTATGCTGCACCTGCTGGGTCCGTGAGGAGACATCTACCCTCTTCAGGTGGTTTATTTAACTGGTTCTTTTCACCTGAGGGCCTTGGCAAATTTACCGGGAACTAAAAGCCATGGAAACAAAAGCCTGATGGAAATATAAAGTCGTCTTTTGTTCACTCAAACACACACCACTGTTATGTGCTATTCTAACGAGGACGGCTGAGCCGGGTGTGGTGGCGCACGCTTGTAATCCTAGTACTTTGGGAGGTGGAGACCGGAGGATCTGGGTTCGCGGCCAGCCTCAGTTCTCTCACTCTCTCTCTCTCTCTCTCTCTCTCCTTAGTGAGGCCCTCCGCAACTTTGTGAGACCCGGTTTCAAAATAAAGTATAAAAAAATAGGGTCGGGGGCATAGCGTGGAGGTAGAACGCCCTTGCGTTCAATCCCCGGTACTGCAAAAAAAAAAAAAAAAAAGTTAAGGACTAACGAGGACGGCTGTCATCGGCTTAGAGGTCACTGGCAACGTTAACAGGCACAAACATAAACAGTAAGTACATTATTTTTGGGAAATTTTTTTACAATTCGATTTGGTTTTCCACACTGATCAAACATTAGATGAACATTTCCACTGCTTTGCAGTTCCTCTGGAAATACCAAAGTTGATGAAAACGTCAAGCATCAAAACAGTGGTGTAAATACAGTTAGGCACAACACCTATAATCCCAGTACTTGGGAGGTTGAGACTAGAGGATCACAAGTTAAGGCCAGTTTGGGCAACTTAGCAAGAACCTATCTCAAAATAAAATATATATAAAAAGAAGGCTCAGTGAAGAGTGCCCTTGGGGTCAACCCCCAATACTGCAAAACAAAAACATCTAAGGTCAAGTCTGCTTTGATCAGCGCTCCCACATGCAGCTAAGGCATTCCTGCTACCTGCTGTTCTCTCTCATTACTCTGAATGGGCTAAGCTGGGGAACAGAGCTGATATCCTCACTAAGAGACTTTTTTTTTTGGTACTGGGGACTGAACCTAGGGGCATCCTACCTATGGGCTACACCCCCAGACCCAATTTATTTTTTAAACAGGGTCTAAGTTGCTGAGGCTGGCCTTGAACCTGTGATCCTCCTGTCTCAGCCTCCTAAGTACTGTGATTAGAGGTATGCACCACCATGCCGGACCTCATTAGAGACTTTCAGTCTTCAAGCATTACCCAGTCAGCACGGACAGCATTTTGAGGCTGTGAGAGCTCCTGTCACTATTTATGAATCCATATGTCAAAAGTGGTGTCCAGCTAGGTGAGGTAGCGCACACCTGTAACCCCAGCTACTTGGGAGGCTGAGACAGGAGAATTGCAAGTTCAAGGCCAGCCTGGGCAACTTAGAGGGACCTAGTCTCTGAATGGAAACAATTTTTAAAAAGGGCTGGGGATGTAGCTCAGTGGTAGAGCACCTCTGGGTTCAATCCCAGCACCACCAAAAAAAGGGTGTAGCTTCATGACAGAGCTTACCCAGCTGGCATGAGGCCCTGGGTTCAGTCCCCAGCAAAGCAAACAAAAAAAGTGATGCCTTGCTCTGCTTCTGAGTGGGAGCAGCCCAGAGACTGCCACCTGCCACCTGCTGCGATGACAGCAGGCGCTCCTGGGCTACTCGGCCACAGCCCTCACCTCGATGACGAGCTGCAGATCGTCCATGTACCGCTCTTCTGTCTGAATCAGCTCGTGAATGTAGCCCTGCCTCTTCCTCTCCGTTGGCTGCATGGTGTCCAGTGCTTGGAGATCAGCACACCCTGAGGAAAGGGAAGGTAGAGCTTAAAATCTCATTTCAGTTGTCGCTGTGGAAAATAGACATTTATCAGCAGACACGCTGGGTTGACAAATGCTGTTTTGGAAGAACACTTCTGCAAGGGTGTCACACGTGAGCAGTAAGCGATTGACTGCTTGAGTTAATAACCCACCACTTAGTGCTTCAACGTGGCAAATTAGCAACGTCTGTAACGTCTCAATGTGCTCCTGATTTCTTTTCTGAGTAGCAATAACAGAATTAAGAATTTTTAGAAATGGCCTCAAAGAGATCGCAACTGTGCTGAGCTTGCGAAGGACCTCGCCCTCAAGACATTCTTGAAGTTATTGACATGATTAAATGGATCAACTCTTCAGACCAGTGTTTTACAAACTGCAAATCATGAGCCATCACTGGGGCCTACCAATTTACTTTTTTAAAAATGCTGGTTAGGCTGGGCGTGGTGGTGCACGCCTGTAATCCCAGTACTTGGGAGGCTGAGACAGGAGGATCGCAGGTTCGCGGCCAGCCTCAGCTACTTAGTGAGGCCCTCCGCAACTTAGTGAGACCCTGTTTCAAAATAAAGAATAAAAAATAGGGCTGGGGGTGTAGCTCGGAAGTAGAATGCCCCTGCGTTTAATCCCCAGTACCGCAAAAAATAAAATCAATAAAAATGCTGGTCAGGACCAGCATTACAAAAAAAATAGAATCTATCATGTGTACAGCTTTGATAAATATAATGAAAGCTTTTAGTTAGACATGTATTGGGGGATTAAAAAATGTATTTCTTACTTTGAGTTACTGTTTTAAAAAAGATGTTTGAGAAACTTGTCTCTGGATTTCTCAGAGGCAAGTTCTAAAGTTAGAAAACCTAAAATTCCCAGAAGCCAGCAATGCTTTAACCCACTGGAACAAAAATCTCCTGGCGGAGGATACACTGCAGGTCTCCAGGCACACGTGGCTGGAGGAAGTAGCCAGCAGCCCCGGACCCTGGGGAGAGGCACCGCATTCACTCTGGATCAACTGACAGGCACGGCAGGCTGAACTGAATGCCACGCTATGGAGTGACGCACTTCAGAATCATGCATGAAGTAGCGGAGGGCTTGCCCATGCGATAGGGGAGGGGGGTGGGGTACCCCAGAAAGCTCTTCCTTAGATGAAAAGCAAAGGCAGCTATGGTGATGACATCTGTGGGAGGCCAAGGTCTGGACCAGGCATCCAACAGACTAACAGTAACTGAGTTTTGGTTGGTTGCAGGAGGCCCCGTAGCCAATTAAGTAATTGAGCTATAAATAATTAACTAGTTAAGCTGAAGCCAATGGGCTGCTTAAGTGATGACGTTGTAGCCAATTAAGTTGTTGTCTATGCCTTTTATAAACACTGTCAGACCACATTGTTGGTTGGACTTCTCAGAACCTGTTCTGGCAGCGACCCAATTTGTTTTTGTTTTATTTCTTTGCTCAAGTAAACTCCGCTAAAGTTAATTGGTCTAAGGAATTTCCCATGGAACAGTCTCCAGCAAGCTGTAACATGAGGCAGCAAGTCTGTGTTCCAGAGGCTGGGAGACCGGAAGACGATGTTGCATGCAGGATCACCTGTAGCTGAGGCAAACAGGAAGGGCGGCAGGAAGCTGTCACTAAAGCAGGGCCTGGGACTGAAGGGAGAGTTGTGACAGATGAAGATGTACCTCATAGGGAAGTCCTGTCTTGCAATTGGAATAAAAGAACAAAGGCCCAGAAGTAGAATATGCAATGGTCAAAAATTATTATTCTTCTTATTTTTTGCAGTACTGGGGATTGAACCCAGGGCCTCAAGCAGGTTAGACAAGCGCTCTACCACTGAGCTCCTTCCTCAGCCAGGAGATTGAGTTTCAAAGGAAATTTCTTTTTCTGATTTCACTTAATATTTTGGACAGATTAGGGCTTACAGAGAGTTTAATGAAGATAGCTTTTCTATTTTTTGCAGATGTGGACCACGGCTTTAAAAAAATTACTTCTGAGCTGGGCGTGGTGGCGCACGCTTGTAATCCCAGTACTTGGGAGGCTGAGACCAGAGGATCTGGGTTCGCAGCCAGCCTCAGCTACATAGTGAGGCCTTCCACAACTTCGTGAGACCCTGTTTCAAAATAAAGAATAAAAAATAGGGCTGGGGTGTAGCTCAGAGGTAGAATACCCCCTGGGTTCCATCCCCAGTACCACACACACACACAAAAAAAATACTTCCGCACTGGGGGAAAAATTGGCTACAGCAGGTTACGTGTGGTTCTGTGCTATCAAGAAGAAACCACAGTGCCACTGTCATGTTCCAATCAGCAATCTTGCGGGGCATTCCATTTTATTCTGTTCTGCCAGGGAGAGCTGCAGAGAGTGGCTGAGTGTGGTAAACAGGGAAGGCGACACCTGTTTGGCTGTTGTGTAGCAAGGAGGACAGACAGAGGGTGGGACACCTGCAACACGGTGCTGCTGGGTTAGCCCTGGTGGTGCTGGTCACTGCCCAGTGACTGACGGAAGCAATCAGAACCCTTCCTAAGGCCACCCCAACTCCCCCCCGCCTGCCTGCCCGCCTGCCCACCTGCCTTCCTTTCTTTTTAGTGCTGGGGATTGAACCCAGGGACATTCTACTTTCCAAGCTACACCCCCCCACCCTATTTTATTTTTTTATTTGGAAACAGGGTCTTGCTAGGTTGCTGAGGTCCTTGCTTAATCGCTGAGACTGGTCTCGAACCTGCGATCCTCCTGTCTCAGCCTCCCAAGTACTAGGATTACAGGCATGTCTGCCTAGCCCACCCTGCCTCTTACACAGTGTTTTGCAAACTACAGTCGTTTCTGTTCTATGTTCAAGACTTTTGACACATCCACAAGTCATTAAAGTAAATATATCATCATTAAAACACTATGATTCTGCCTGGGTGCCATTTTGGTGGCGCTGCACTGTGTCCAGTGGGAGGCCTGTATCTCTCTGGGAAGCAGGGATTTACACTGCAACTCACACATGCGGGCCTCTATCTGGGAGAAAAGCTTGGAACCACAGGAAGAGCCTCAGGCACTTCATCATTCCTACAGCTGGAGCACATGTGGCAAACGCGTTTTCAATACGTGTGTGGGAGCGACCCTGGTCCACCATGCCCAGCTAACCCCTTTGCATTTCATTATAACGACTCGAACTTCTAAACTCTGCTCGTTTCCAGCCTGGCCCTGCCCCCCTTCAGATGTTACCGATGATGTCAGGGGAGAATAAAGGCACGAGGCCCCTTGTACTTCCTGCCCTTTATCTGCCTGTACTTCCTGGTCAGGGGAGGAGGGAGACCCATTTCTTTCTAAATCAGCCCTGCCCTCCAGGGCCTTTCCCTGGCCTTCTTCACTGCTTCTGTCTTCACCCAGAAACAGGGCTAAGTGTCCCTCGTTCCCCATCATCTAAAACAAACGCAGAGCACCTTCCCTCAGCCGCGCCCCTCCTCAGCACCCCTCCACACTCATGCCAGCTCCCGGCTCCCCGTCACTTCTCTAACTCTGGGTACTCTGCCTTCTCTCCGCCACTCTGTTGACAGCTCTCAGGAAGGTAACCAGGATCTGGCCTTGCCAAGCTCAGTGACCCCTTCCGGCTCTCGGCTCTTCCACCTGCCCAGGGCGCCTCGCGCCTCCGTCACCTGCCTCTTCTCTTCTTGGTGCCTCCCTCTGCCTGCTGCCAGGCTCTCTGCTCCCCACAAATCAGCAAATACCAAAGTGGGATACGGTATTCCTGTCCTATATGGTCGAATGTGTCTGGACCACGCTGCAGACTGCACACCTCTTGGTGGGCCACAATGCACATTAATAGCCCATCAGGCTCTGAGAGGTCCTGCACTAAGAAAACATTCAATTCGGTGAACCCAGAGTTCCCTACACTTACTTGACCATAGAGCCCTCTTTTTGGAGGGAAGGGAGGGTAAAATTTTTTCATGAACTAAAGAATTAGGGATTTATGGATAGAATATACCCCCTTGCCCTCCTCTATACCTGCACCGTCCAGTACAGTAGCCATTGGCAACATGTGACACTGAACACTTGCAGTGCAGCTAGCCCAAATAGAGAGGTGCTGCAGATTTGAAATACACACTGGATTCTGAAGACCTATTTTTAAAAATAATGTAAAATACTGCATTCATATTGATTACATATTGGAATGGTATTTTGGGTTTACTGGATTAAGGGAAATATTAGAATTTATTTCACCTATTTATTTATTTATTTTTTTTTGCGGTACCGAGGATTGAACGCAGGGGCGTTCTACCTCCGTGCTACACCCCCGGCCCTATTTTTTATACTTTATTTTGAAACCGGGTCTCATGAAGTTGCGGAGGCCTCACTAAGTAGAGAGAGAGAGAGAGAGAGAGAGAGAGAGCGAGAGAGCTGAGGCTGGCCGCGAACCTGGATCCTCCGTTCTCCGCCTCCCAACGTACTGGGATTACAAGCGTGCGCCACCACGCCCAGCCACCTATTTATTTTTATTTTTATTTTTTTGTGGAACTGAGGATTGAACTCAGGAGCATTCTACCTCTGAGCTATACCCACAGCCCTATTTTTTTTATGGTTTTATGTTGAAACGGGGTCTCACTAAGTTGTGTAGGGCCTCACTAAGTAGCTGAGGCTGGCTGCGACCCTGCGATCCTCCTGTCTCAGCCTCCCAAGTACTGAGATTACAAGCATGCGCCATTATGTCCGGCCTCTTTTTACTTTTTTTTTTTTTTTTGAGGTACCGGAGATTGAACCCAGGGGTGTTCTACCTCCGCACTACACCCCCGACCCTATTTTTTATACTTTATTTTGAAACCGGGTCTCACGAAGTTGCGGAGGGCCTCACTAAGTA
>PVJS01031473.1:9754-23480 GCA_004027185.1 Glis glis | reverse complement strand
GCGTGGTGGCACATGCTTGTAATCCCAGTACTTTGGGAGGCGGAGACCGGAGGATCCGGGTTCGTGGCCAGCCTCAGCTCTCTCTCTCTTTTTCCCTCTCTCTCTCTTTCTCTCTCTCCCTGTCTCTCTCTCCTTAGTGAGGCCCTCCGCAACTTCGTGAGACCCGGTTTCAAAATAAAGCATAAAAAATAGGGCCGGGGGCGTAGCGCGGAGGTAGAACGCCCCTGCATTCAATCCCTGGTACCGCAAAAAAATAAATAAATAAATAAATAAAATAAAAAATAAAAAATAGGACTGGGGGTGTAGCTCAGAGATAGAATGCTCCTGGGTTCAATCCTCAGTACTGCGAAAAAAAAAAAAAAAACACAACTCTGAGACAGAGTCTTGCTAAATTACCCAGGCTGGTCTACTTGTGATCCTCCTGTCTCAGATTTCCAAACAGCTGGGATTATAGGTGCACACTACCATGCCCAGTTGAAAATTACCTTCTTATAGGAAAAGTAAGGCCTAAATATAGGAAAAGTTAAATAGGTGTTATAAGAAATGTCACTTGGTCAGCACAAGATTAGCTGCCATTTAAAGAATAAAAATATCATGAATGAACAGGAAGAAATCACCATGGGCTGAGTTACTTGCCACGTTTCATGGAGGAAAAGCAGCTAAGCCTGGAAAGAGGGTTTAGATTTGGATAAGTAGAGAAAGGACTGGGAGGGCAGATAGTAGGCAGGGAGGGTGACATAAGCCAAAGGACTAGGTAAACAACACAAGGATGGGTTGGAGGAGACATCCCAATGGGTCTCAAAGTGGAATGAAGTCTGACTGTGGAGGACCCTGCAGTTCTTTTCAAGTTAGTGCTTCTCAACCTTTACTGATTACAATCATGACAAATGATGTTTTACTATTTGTGATACATTGCAGTAACTAATCCAGATTTTTGGGTGTCATCAATATTTTATGAAGAAGCCTTGTAATACTTTGTCTCACCATGACTATTAATGGAACAACCATGAAGTCTGCTCACTATAGATAGGTTAATGCAACTTCTAGAATATTAGATATATTCTCTCTATCCCTTTTTCTTCCATGCACATTCTACATTACAGAAAAGCAAAATACATTACCTACAAACTAAGTGTGTCAACTCCTACTGAGTTACTTAGGGAACACTCACATCTAGATGCCGCTCTTGCAAACCACTACTTAAGGTAGTAGAGATATTAAACTAGGGTGTAAGATGTTGAGGATATTTTAGGAAGATTCATTTGGAAGGATAGACAGAATGACGTCAGAGAGACTAATCAGGACAAGTGGTAAAGATTATAGAATGGGCTGGGCGTGGTGGCACAGGCTTGTAATCCCAGTACTTAGGAGGCTGAGACTGGAGGATCCGGGTTTGTGACCAGCCTCAGCTACTTAATGGGGCCCTCCGCAACTTAGTGAGAACCGGTTTCAAAATAAAGAATAAAAAATAGGGCTGGGGGTGGAGCTCAGAGGTAGAATGCCCCTGGGTTCCATCCCCAGTTCCATGAAAAAAAAAAAAAAAAGATTATAGAATGGAAGCCACAAGATGCAAGACCTATCAACATGGAAAACCTACTTGGACTTGTTTGGTGGATTGGATAGAGGGCTATGAAATAGAACACAGGTAATCCCAAGAGTATAAGATGTAAACTCTGTAGATGGGAAAATAGTATGAATCAAAGATACAGAAAAATTATGATGGGGAATAAACTTGGTTTCAAACTGAAGAAAAGATAAGTTTTATTTCAATAATGTTGAATGTGAAGTCACAATAGGTCATTCAAGAAGAGCCAAGCTGCAGCCGGGTGTGGTGGTTCACGCTTGTAATCCCAGGACTTGGGAGGCTGAAACAGGAGGATCACAATTCCAAGCCAGCCTCAGCAACTTAGCGAGACCCTGTTTCCAAATAAGAAATAAAATAGGTCTGGGGGGGGGTAGCCCAGAGATAAAAGGCCCCTGAGTTCCATCCCCGTACCACACACACACACACACACACACACACACACACACAAAAGAGAGAGCCAAGCTGCAACTGCAGGACTGGATTTGAAGAAAGAACAGGGTGATAGATCCGAACACACAAAAAAAGAGATGATGGCTGAAAATCCTTAAGGAGAGGTATAAAAAGAGGGAAGTCAAGGGTTTGGGACTTAATCTTGAAAATCTTGAAATTTAAGTCTCTTTAATCTTCAACTGTTACTGACTGTAGCACTGTTTACAATAGCAAAAGACTGGAAGTAACTACCCATCAACAAGAAACTGCTTAGTAAATTATGATAATTCTATACACAGAATGCTATGCAAATTTCTGTGTTCTCATGTGAAAAGATCTCCAAGATTCACTATGAAAAAAAGAGGGCTGCAAGCCAGGCATGGTGGCTCACACCTATAATCCTAGTACTTGGGAAGCTGAGGCAGGAGGATTACAGGATCGAGGCCAGCTACAGCAATTTAGGGAGAACTGTTTCAAAATTAAAAAAAGGGCTGGGGAGGGTAGTTCAGAGGTAGAATGCCCCTGGGTTCAATCTCTAGTACCAAATACATACACACAACAACAACAACAAAAAAGAGGGCTGCAACTATAATATGCTTCTTTGAGGGGGGGGAAGAAAATGGAGGAAAAAATTGCATATTTTTTTTCTTATATATACATAAAGTTGGACTGGAGGAATATAGATGAAGGTAACAATAGTGGCTACCTGGGGAAGTGAAGGGATCCTCAGCAAATGAAGGACAGGAGTAGGAAGACTTTTCACTACATAGCTTTTTATTTTCTTATTTTTAAGCCATGATATCAATAATTTATTCAAAATAATTTAAAAATTCCTAAAATTTATTTAGTAATCTTCACATCAAAAGTGGTATCACTGAACAGAGTAAAAGAGCAAACCTGCATCACTGTCACTGCTCCGTAAGTCACAGCTGTCCAGTAGATAGAGCCGACCATTATTCCCGCCGCGGCGAATGGACAAGCTTTAGAGATCAGTCTATCAGCCAGATCCAAGACGTAAACGACTGGACCTGTGATACAAAGAAAGTGAGGAAAGTTTCAATAAACAGTGGACTTTAAAAATGACTCCTTCAATATTTTCTATAGATATAAAATACTTTTATGAAGTTGGATATCCCAAGGTTTTAAAAATAATTGTTATAAATTTGATGAGAACTCAGATTTGAATAGTTTAGAATTTCCCAGTCATTTGTATAAATAGCTAAATATTACTTCCTAAGTTTTAAGAAATTGCCTGTTCAGACTTTTATCTCTGTTCTGGAACCTATAATTAGAGCTCAAATACAGCTGCTTCTTGTAGAGTCCTCTCCCTTCCACCTCCTCATCACACTGGCCACCGTGGAGGGAAAGGCCATTTCAGCTTACTCTTTTCAAACAGTTCCTGGCAACCATTAAACTCCTAGTACTTGGTAGAAATGCTACTTCTCTGACTTGACTCATTGTGTATCTTGGTACAGTGTGTAAAGGTAACCAAGGCTCTTTTCCTAAAGTTACACAAAGTCAATTTAGTTTGATTTTCAATATGCTATATTTAGTTGAATATTCTTCTTTCACAAGCCTCTTTTTATGATGATACTAGTTTTTATGGCATTTGAGCAGCCATACATGATGATTATGGTACTACTGATGTACTATTTTGGAGATACTCTACGAAATGCCATTAAGCCAATATAATTTAGCTTCAGAATTTTCCAGAAAAGTGGAAGGGTATCAGGCTTGTTCAAAGCCAGTCCAAAGAACTGGAAACTAAGCTTACCCAAAGGCATATGAAACCTCTTGATTTAGTAATTGTTATATCTGCTAAACACCTCCTGTACATACAAACTATTACTGTAGACATTTTCTTAGAAATGTGTAAGAGTTATTACCTACCTTCTGGGGGGTTACAATCTAGAGGCTGCTATACACAAAAGCAGCTATCTTCACTGTACAAACAAATTAACACAGCAATCTAATGCTAAAATAATTACTTAAGAACAAAGCATCCTATGGAGCCCTTGATTAAGATTCTCACTGACTGCTGGAGCCAGTGATCTCACAAGTCACTGTATGAAAAGAAATTAGTAAGGTATTAAAGAGTAAAGACATGTAAGGACCTGTGATTTAAATGTAGCATATTTACTTATTGCTGTCAAACTCTAATTTACATAACATTCAAAACTATGATGCTGGGCGTGGTGGCACATGCCTGTAATCCCAGTACTTGGGAGGCTGAGACAGTAGGATCGCAGGTTCCAGGCCATTGTCCAGTAACTTATCAAAACCCTATTTTAAAATTAAAAATTAGCTGGGTGTGGTGGCACACACCTATAATCCCAGCACTTGTGAAGCTGAGATGGGAAAATCGCAGGTTCGAGATTAGCCTCAGCAACTTAGCAAGACTCAGCAACGTAGCAAGCCCTGTTTCAAAAAACCAAATATAAAAAGGAGCTGAAGGTGTAGCTTGGAGTTAGAATAACCCTAGGTTCAACCCCAGTACCACAAAGCAAATAAATAAAAATAGAAATAAAATCGGGCCAGGGGTATAGATCACAGGTAGAATGCCCCTGGATTGAATCCCCAGTACCACAAACAAACAAACAACAGCAAAACTATGATAAGGTATCTTTTGGGACCAAAGAGATAAAGTAAGTCTAATTCAGTACCTATAGACTTTATCCTCCAAGGACAGCATTTCTTTTTTTTTTTTTTGTGGTACTGGGAATTGAACCCAGGGTCATTCTACCTCCAAGCTACACCCCCGGCCCTATTTTTTTATTCTTTATTTTGAAACACGGTCTCACTAAGTTGCAGAGGACCTCACTAAGTAGCTGACGCTGGCCATGAACCCAGATCCTCTGGTCTCAGCCTCCCAAGTACTGGGATTACAAGCGTGCGCCACCACACCTGGCTCAAGGACAGCATTGTTAAGTTTGTTACAGGATAGGAGGCACCTGCCACAGGCATTATATATATCATTATTTAATCTCATAGGGTTTAACTCTCAAAATACACAATTTTCCTGGGTTCAGTTTACAGTGAGTCACCAAAGATCCCTCAAATGCTGGTACTAGAAATTAAAGAACAGTGGTGTGTGTGTGTTTTGGCAGTACTGGGGATTTTGGCAGTACTGGGCACTCTTACTACTGAGCTACATTCCCAGCCCTCTTGATTTTTTGTTTTGAGACAAAGTCTTGCTACATTGCCAAGGCTGGCCTCAAACTTGTAATCCTTCTGTCTTAGCCTCTGGAAACGCTGGAATTATAAGTGCAAACCTCTGTGTCTTGCAACTTTCATATTCTTTAATTTTAAAAAAATGTGTGTGTGTGTGTGTGTGTGGTGTGTGTGTGTGTGTGTGTGTGTGTGTGTGTGTGTGTGTGAAGTACTGGAAATTGAACCCAGGGGTATTCTACCTCTGAGCTACACCCCCAGCCCTATTTTAATATTATTATTATTTTTTAAATTTTGAAACAGGATCTTGCTAAGTTGCTGAGCCTGGTCTCGACCTACGATCCTCCTGTCTCAGCCTCCCAAGTACTGGGATTACATGTGTGTGCCACCATGCCTGATTATTGATCATTTTTTAATCAGAAAATTGAAGCCACAAAAGAACACCTACAGATTCTTGCAGCACATGTACCCACCTACCAACATTCCACTTATTGGCAGTCAATCCCTTTACTTGTGGACTAGATCTCATTCCCTCACCAACTCGAGGTCACAGCTCTAGAATTCTCTCTCACTCTCCTACACCATTTTTTCCTACTCTTTATTAGTTTATTTCCACCAAACACACACTATACTATTATTTCTTCTACTTTTTTTTGCGGTACTGGGGATTGAACCCAGGGGCATTCTACCTCCAAGCTACACCCCCAGCCCTATTTTTTATTCTTTATTTTGAAACAAGGCCTCACTAAGTAGCTGAGGCTGGCCGCGAACCTGCGATCCTCCTGTCTCAGCCTCCCAAGTACTGGGATTACAAGCGTGCGCCACCACGCCCGACTTCTTCTACCTTATAAAAACAAATTCTTCTCTTGATCCTTCTTGTCCCACTAACTCCATTTCTTTGCTTCCTCTCTAATAAAATTCCTCAAAAGGATCGTCTATATCTTTCCTTTAATTCTCTCTTCACCCACACCACCAAACTGCTCATGGAGGTCACTAACGACCTCCACATATCCAAAGCCAGTGGCTTCATCTTAGTCTTTCTCTATCAGCCCCTTTCCTTTCTCTGACCCTCTTCTTCTCACTGTGGCTCTCTCTTCACTGCATCACCACCTCTTGCTTTTCCTTCTACTTGCCTCTCAGGTTTTCAATCTCCTTAGCTGGTTCCTCTTCTCCTTGACCACAGTGAGGCCTACTCCCTATTTGATTACTCTGCTCTAGGTTTTCTTTTTCCTAAATCACTTATCACTTAACATAGTCTGACTTATTAAATCTGGTTCTACTTATTAGAACAAGGGTTGGGAAACTATGGCCTGTAGGCTAAATCCAGCCAGCTGACTGTTCTGTAAATAGAGTTTTATTGGAACATATCCACATGCAAAGTCTAAAATGTTTACCATCTGGTTCTTTATAGAAAAGGTTTGCTGACTCCTGCATTAGAACATAATTCTCCAAAGTGAAAATGACCTTTCTGGCTTTATTTAAGAGTAAAGTTCCTATAACTCTCAAATATTTATTGAATTGAATTCTCTATTGAGGTACGTAAAATAGTTAGAAATATCTACTAATGACGTGAAGTGATATAATTCCTAACAAAAGCCAAATATTTGGATGAAAATATAATTCCTAAAAAGCAACTCATCGCTACCACTTTTTTCTATCATAAACAGTGACAATCTAGATCCATGAATTGTTTTTCTTCAAAAGACTGCAGCCGGGTGTGGTGGTGCACACTTGTACTCCCAGTACTTGGGAGGCTGAGACAGGAGGATCAACAGGTTCGAGGACAGCCTCAGCAAGTAGTGAGACTCTCTTCAACCTAGTGAGACCCCGTTTCAAAATAAAATAAAATAGGGCTGGGGGTGTCGCTTGGAGGTAGAATGCCCCTGGGTTCAATCCCCAGTACCACACACAAAAAAATTAAAAAATAAAATAATAATAAAAAAAAGATTATAGAAGGTGCTAACAAAAAGAGCTTATTCTCCTTTTTCCCGAATCACTGGATGTGAATTCTTTTGTACAAAGCAAAAAAAAAAAAAAAAAAAAATCCTCATACTTCCTTTTGGAAAATTTCTACTCATCCCTTGAGTTATATGCAAAAGATGTGCCAAGTAAAATGAAGATGCAGGCTGCATTTTACTGTGCCTAATTCTAGTTTTCCTGACAAAATTTAGCTTAGCTTTTGTCTTGTTTACTTTGCTCAAATCTTTTTTTTTTTTTTTGTGGTACCGGGGATTGAACCCAGGGGCGTTCTACCTCCGCGCTACACCCCTGGCCCTAATTTTTATACTTTATTTTGAAACCGGGTCTCACGAAGTTGCAGAGGGCCTCACTAAGTAGAAAGAGAGAGAGAGACGGGGGGGGGGGGGAGCTGAGGCTGGCCGTGAACCCAAATCCTCTGGTCTCCGCCTCCCAAAGTACTGGGATTACAAGCGTGCGCCACCACGCCCGGCCTGCCCAAATCTCTTGAGACACTTCCAGACACACTATTCCAAGATTAGTTTAACACACACACATATATGTATATATATTTGTGTTACTGGGAATTGAACCCAGAGGCATTCTACCTCTGAGGTACACTCCCAGACTTATTTTTCTTTCTTTTTTTTTGTGGTACTGGGGATTGAACCCAGGGGCATTCTACCTCCAAGCTACACCCCCAGCCCTATTTTTTATTCTTTATTTTGAAACCGGGTCTCACTAAGTTGCAGAGGGCCTCACTAAGTAGCTGAGGCTGGCCGTGAACCCGGATCCTCAGGTCTCAGCCTCCCAAGTACTGGGATTACAAGCCTGCACCACCATGCCTGGCTCCAATTTTATTTCTTATTTGGAAACAGGGTCTCACTAGGTTGCTGAAAGCCTCACTAAAATGCTGAGGCTGTCCTCGAACCTGCGATCCTCCTGTCTCAGCCTCCCAAGTACTAGGATTACAAGCATGTGCCACCACGTCTGGCTCTAGTTTAATATTTACAAGGAAGAATCAATGCATAGTGTTAGACATGCCATTAGAATAATAAACTATCACCAAGGGGAGGTATTTCTGAGAGCTAAAAATTACTTAGGCAAGTTATTTGGTAAGAACACTCACTGAAATCCTCTGGGTGACAGTCCCTAACTCATGCTCTTTCTATTGGAAAGCTAATGTTCTAAACTACCGTCCCATAGCTTAGGATCATAATCTTGGGAAAATACCAAAAGTCACTAGATTCTTCTTTTTGTCAGATTATAGCACAAAGAGTAACGATAAATAGGGAAAGACAGACCCTAACTCTAGAAAACCTCCATTCTAATAAAAAGGAAAGAACATGAAAAATGTACCATACAAGTTAAATATCTAAGTGCATAAATGTTTTTCAATATTTTTAGAAGGCAGAATTGAATTTTAATGCCTTAATGGGTCTCACCCCTTATGCTTGCAACATTACTATATTTATACCATTTATACTGAAGAAGCTTTGTGTAAATTTTGAAAATCCAATAATTTAAATGGCACTAGAGAAGCTAGCAATTAAAGTCTATTGTAAAGACAACTATACCCAAATATTTGGGGTAAATTCAAGTTTTCACATTTCAGATTTGAGTGGCATCGAAAGTAAGCTGAAAACTTCTGGGAAATTCACTAGTCCATGTCTACTGAAAAAAAAAGTAATCACTTCTGTCTAGAAGACATTGTAGAAGTAGACTTACTACTACTGTGATTCAAATTCAGGTCTGTGATTCAAATTCATGGTTTGTTAAAGGTACATTTGGGGCTGGGTGCAGCAGTTCTACCCGGCAGCACCAGCTACTTGGAAGGCTGAGGAGGCAGGATCACTTGAACCCAGGAGTTAAGAGGACAGCCTGGGCAACACACAATACCCTGTCTCAAACAAACCCCAAACCAAAAAATAAGCAAAAAGGTACACGCTGGAATTTAAGAAATCAATGACTGAAGGGCAAATAGGTAACAATGTTCAATATCTATTTTCTGCTTCTAATAATACCCTGGACTCCCAGGGCCTATTTCTGGGATCCAATGGTATCCTCCAAAACACCTATGATTGCCTTGTCAGAGTGTTAATTTCTCTAACACACAACATGATTTAATAAGCAGATAAAGGTGCTTCACAAGACTTCATGTAAAGTTCCTGAGAAGATAACAGCTCCCACGAACTCTAAGGTTTTCATAATAGTTTATCAGACAGATTTAACAAGCAAAATAGACTGCTTACAGACTTCTCAAACTTCTCGTGTTTTTGTTTGTTTGCTTTTTGTTTTACATTGAACTGGTCTTGACATAGACCCTACTCAAATGCCAACCTGTAAAATTAAAACACTAATCCCACTTTCAGTGCCAATCAGAACTGCAGGTTTTTGGGGTTTTTTTGAGGTACAGGGAATTGAACCCAGGGGCATTCTATCTCTGGGCTATACCCCCAGCCCTATCTTTTATTCTTTATTTTGAAACAGGGTCTCACTAGTTGCAGAGGGCCTCGTTAAGTAGCTGAGGCTGGCCGCGAACCCGGATCCTCCAGTCTCAGCCTCCCAAGTACTGGGATTACAAGCGTGCGCCACCATGCCCAGCTTAGAACTGCAGGTTTTTGAAGCCACTGAGAGTCCAACAATACTACAGTTCTAAACTTTCCTCCTTGCTTTAAGTCTTTTTTGTTGTTGTTTTTACACTCTATGCCAGGAGCATCTTGTCCCTACTTTGATTAAGTCTGTATGAAAACGCAACTTTCCAGTGAAAACTAATCTAACTTGACCAAGGTTCACTAGTTTCTCTACCCCACCCTGTTCATTTCCCATGAGGCTTCCTTTATAAATATATCTACCCCACAAAACGCACTTACCCCTTTGCTTGTGCATAATGTTAGTACTTTATGTTCTTGTTCAATGTTTGTTCAGTTGTCTCAATATCCTTTATGTCTGTCCATGTCAGCATCATCTTAGACTGAACACTCCCAAGGGGCAAGGGCCATGTCTGTTTAACTCGTTTTGTACAGTGCCTAGGATAGAACCATGTACAGATCGGTGCTTAAAAAATGCTTTTTGATGATGATTGGCATCACGCTCAAGGACCTTCTAGGCCACAGCTGTATCAGCACATGGTACTTGGCTGTTTGCTGGGGCACTATGGTCTACTCCACAGGGCCATGGATTATAATGGCAAAGGACCTAGCTGTAGCACCCTATGGCAAGTATTTGACTCAATCTGTTATTCAAATGGAAAAACTTTAAAAAGTATTAATTATATGGTCCCAAGTCAACAACTGTGGATTTTACTGAAGACATGAAATAATACCAAAGCAACCAACTCAAGAGTTAAAAGTATGTGGGAATCTTGATGAGATAGTAAAGTTTTAATTCTTTAGGATTCATCACTGTCTTGAACACTAGACTTTGGATGCTAGGTTTAAGAGCTTACATAAGTTTCATCTTTGACTGTTCTACTTGCAGGTTGAGATTTTATCATCTTCATGTAAGAAAAAAATCCTGCAAATTCAGGCCGCAAGTTACTTTGCTTAATAAAAAGAAGCTAGTCATTAGATTATAAAGAGAGAAGTAGGGATATATTTTTTTAGATAATCAAACTAATAGTAACTGATAAAAAGAAAACAATAAACCCTGAAGAATAAAAGTTCTAGGGTATGGTACTCATCTGCTTTGACGCAAGATATAAACTATATCTATATATCTTTATTTCACGTTACCATGATTATAGTTAAAAATCAATAACTAGTTCTTTATGATTAGTTTGTGCCAAGGGAAGGCTTACATTTTTTCCCTCACAATAGAATAGCCCATAGAAGACTTGTAGGCTGTAAGGTCAAGTACTAAGTACTTATCAGGTACCTACTGTATACATAACAATTTCCTATGCATAAAAGTAAGCGTAAGTAGCTGGGTGTGGTGGTGCACACCTGTAATCCCAGCATTTGGGAAGCTGAGACAGGAGGATCACAGGTTCACAGCCAGCATCAGCAACTTAGTGAGGCCCTCAGCAACTTAGTGAGATCCTATTTCAGAGGAAGAACAAAATGCCCCTGGGTTCAATCCCTGTACCACCACCACCACAACTAAAAAAGAAAAAGTGTAAGTAATATTTAACACATTAGTCACTGCCTTCAAGGAGCCTATAACCTAGTTAAGGACAAGCAGTAACTTACATTAGATGACTGGAAAACTTTACGGCAAAATTTAGAAATGTATGATAGTATGGTATCAACTATATAGATAATAAAGAAATTTTAGGTAAAAACTATAGAAGGGATAAGGAGTTTTTAATTGCTGGTGATTTTTTTTTTTTTTTTGTACTGGGGATTGAACCCAGTGGTATTCTACTTCTGAACTACCCAGCTCTTTTTTTTTTCATTTTTTTGGTACTGGGGATTGAACCCAGGGGCATTCTACCTACAAGCTGCACCACCAGCTCTATTTTTTTTTTTTTTTTTTGTGGTACTGGGGATTGAACCTAGGGGCATTCTACCTCCGAGCTACACCTCCAGCACCATTTTTTATTCTTTCTTTTGAAACAGGGTCTCACTAAGTTGAGGAGGGCCTCACTAAGTAGCTGAGGCTGGCCACGAACCTGTGATCCTCCGGTCTCAGCCTCCCAAGTACTGGGATTACAAGCGTACACCACCACGCCTGGCTCCTATTTTTTTTATTCTTTATTTTCTGAAACAGGTTCTCACTAAGTTGCAGAAGGTCTCACTACAGTAATTGAGGCTGGCCACGAACTTGAGATCCTCCTGTCTCAACCTCCCAAGTACTGGTATTACAAGTGTGTGCCACCATGCTTGGCTCCCCCAGCCCTTTTTAAAATTTTTGAAACAGGGTCTGGATAAGTTGTTGAGGTTGGCCTCAAACCTGCGATCCTCCTGTCTCAACCTCCCAAGTACTGGGATTACAGGCAGGTGCCACCACACCTGGCCTGGTGTTTTTTTTTTTTTTTAATGAATTTTAACCTGGACTTGAAATCTCTGATGTTAAGAAGGAGACCAATCCTAGCCAGGCGTGGTGGTGCACACTTGTAATCCCAGTACTTGGGAGGCTTAGACAGGAGGATCCAGGTTTGCAGCCAGCCTCAGCTACTTAGTGAGGCCTCTGCAACTTAGTGAGACCCTGTTTCAAAATAAAGAATAAAAAATAATAGGGCTGGGGGTGTAGCTCAGAGGTAAAATGCCCCTGGGTTCAATCCCCAGTACCGCAAAAAAAAAGAAAGAAAAAACCAATCCTAAGTATTAGAGAATAAAATTACAAGTAAATAAAGTCAAAACCAAATCAAACAGGGTATGACAAGACCATTTTAACAGGAAGTGGAAGATTTTAAGGTGTGATAATCACCATCATCAATTATCTTTAATTAATACATAAAAACAGCACCATTTTTAGAGGAAGACAAGCTGGTATTTCCCTCATGTTTTAAAGTAATGCTTTTTTTTTGAGACAAGATCTCACTATGTTGCCCAGGTTGGCTTCAAACCCCTGGACTCAAGTGATCCTCCTGCCTCAGCCTCCTGAGAAGCTGGGACTAGAGGGGTGTGCCACCAATCCCAGCTAAAATAATGCTTCTTAAATTCAATGTACACAGAAACCATCTGATGATCTCATTAAAATACAGACTGCAATTCAGTCAAATGTGGCTGGGAAGTAAGCGGTGGTGTTCTGCATTCCAGATGACAATGTCACTAGGCTAGTCCTCAGATCATCCCCTGAAGTGTAAGGGTTTTAATTTTAAGTTAGTACATACATACAACTGGCCTAACTCATTAGAAAAGAGAAAGCAAACCTTAAGATGGGGATGGGGAAGCAAAGAGTGAGAAGGATGAGTCTGATGAGTTCTCTAAGTTGTTCATAAGTGAGCACAAGAAGTTTCCTATCAACAATGAGGAACATACACTTACTACCACCCTTTCATTCCTGCCACCACTATGTCCCAGAAAACACCACTATGCTATCCCAGAACTGGCCAGACTGAGGCTAAATCCATATGAAAACTAAAAAAAAAAAAAAAAAAACACAAAAAACCCCTGCTACAGAGATCATCCCATAGAATTAACCATTAGTTTTTCCTCTCTGCATCTTTTCTTACATCCCCTATTCCTTTTTCTAGCTAGTGTTTCTCAAGTGTTGTTGGGGTCCCTGGCAATTGTTCTATAAACAGTTTGAGAAAAAAACTGATAAAAAATTTTAATCATAAACCTTTCACAAATTTGGAAAGATTAATCAGGACTTTCAAATAAATTATTTTAGGATAATTGCTGTTACATTTCAAGGGACACCCAAACTTATAACTCTCACAAAATGAATCAATAGTTCAAGAATGTTCATTAAAAAGTAAAAAAGAAGCCGGGAGTGGTGGCGCATGCCTGTTATCCCAGTACTTGGGAGGCTGAGACAGGAGGATCGCAGGTTCGAGGACAGTCTCAGCAAGCAATGAGACTCTCATCAACCTAGTGAGGCCCTGTTTCCAAATAAAAATAAAATAGGGCTGGAGGTGTAGCTCGGAGGTAGAATGCCCCTGGGTTCAATCCCCAGTGCAAAAAAAAAAAAAAAAAAAAA
>PVJS01031471.1:0-15401 GCA_004027185.1 Glis glis | reverse complement strand
TCACTAAGTTGCAGAGGGCCTCACTAAGTAGCTGAGGCTGGCCGTGAACCCGGATCCTCCGGTCTCAGCCTCCCAAGTACTGGGATTACAAGCATGCTCCACCATGCCCGGCTTGGGGACAAGGATTTTAAGGAAAGGAAATCAGAACAGAAGTCAGGGAGAGAGGGTGATATGCTCAGACTTCCTGGGATGGACAGAACTACAACATCTGAGTGGGACTCACTTAAATAAACAATGGCACTGATTTACTTTTTAATGATTTAGTCAGTGCAGAGAGAGTAGAATGGTTTGTCTTGAGCGAAATGGTTTTGAGAACAAAACATGGTGGAAAAAAATGAGACTGGACAGAAATTTCACATGGATCAATAGTATTCAGTACCAACTGGGGAATCGGGTTGGACCATCAAAATACCAGAGGAACATTAATGGTTCTGAGAAGTTAGGGCCTTTTGAAAGGCTCCTTCTTGTTTTCATCTGACCACAAAACAGCAGCAAAACAATATTCTCTGGGACTTCACCAACGATGAAGGCCGCCATTTTGATTCTTCTTTGGGAGGCCGGTGTTAGGGAAGAAAAGAAGGAGTTACCACACATGCTGCCACAGAAAAGGACTCACGTGTACCGTGGAGCAGATGAATGCAGCTGAACTATACAGAACCAGAGTACTAGTTCCTAGAACAGCCATGTTACCTCAGCACTCCCAAGAGGCAGCAATGCATGATGGGAAGAAGACCATATTTGGGGTTATATGAACACGGGCATGGAATTTTACCTTCTTGGTCTATATTTTCTCACCTGAAAAGGCAAGGCTAAGTTCTAGGAGTTGGCTTTCATCATAGGAAGCTTTGTGTGGCTATTCTTGGGGAGAGACAGATGCTAGAACCTAACTTGTATCAGATTCTCAGAGGAGTCCATGATCTAAGATAAGATCAAGCACCTCTGGGTCATGCTCCTTTTTTTTTTTTTTTTGTGGTACTGGGGATTGAACCCAGGGGTGTTCTACCTCCGAGCTACACCCCCGGCCCAATTTTTTATCCTTTACTGAAACCGGGTCTCACGAAGTTGCAGAGGGCCTCACTAAGTAGCTGAGGCTGGCCGCGAACCAGGATCCTCCAGTTTCTGCCTCCCAAGTACTGGGATTACAAGCGTATGCCACCACGCCCGGCTCTCATGCTCCTTTTAACTAGAATAGTCTATAATTCTGAGATGCTGAGGATAATTTTCCTCCCAGGAAGGACAGTTGGAAGATGTGACATGACCACTGTACCAATTTGTCACCTCATGGGAGGTGTTTTGACTGAAATGAGTTGGAAGGGATTCTGTTCTTTTCAACCCAGCCTCAGAGCCCGCAGCAATTTAAGGATCATTATAATCTATCCAATTGATTGGCCATGCTGGGGCGTAATTGAACATCAAAAGACACAAGTCACCAAAAGTCACTTTTTCCCATGAGAAGGTGACTCTGGCAACGTGTGACCACTGACATAGTCCTTTCTGTAGATTTTTCCCCCTACTTCTTCCTTTCTGGAAATGGGCAGTTCACGGTGGTCTTGGTCATGAGGTTTTGGGGAAGAATAACTAGTTAATGATGGGGAAAACACATTTGGGAAGATGGTTTGCTTCTGCTCCTAAGTCTAGTCTTCAAAAAGATATGCAGTCCGGGAGGATCCAGGTTCGCGGCCAGCCTCAGCTACTTAGTGAGGCCCTCGGCAACTTAGCAAGACCCCATTTCAAAATAAAGAATAAAAAATAGGACTGGGGGTGTAGCTTGGAGGTAGAATGCCCCTGGGTTCCATCCCCAGTACCGAAAAAAAAAAAAGATATGCAGTGTTTTTATTGAATGGACACACTCTGGTTTGGGGAATTAAAAATGATTTGACGCTGGCTAGTTGATGTGAGCAGTTAAAGAAAATGTCATTGTTCTCCGGAAGTATTGTCTGCATGCAAAACTGGCCCTGGAGATTTATAACCAGGCAGGATGCTTATTAATGATTTTTGGCTTAATGTACTAATGAATAGAGATTTAAAGGATAAAAGACTTACAATGCAATAAGGAAAACTCAAGAAAAGATTAGGCTCCAATCAAAATAAATTGTGTTTTTAGATTGATTTTCATAAATTCAACTCTGTTTCCCTTTATTGATACCCAAGAGAAGTGTATTGTGCCAAGCTGATTCATATCATTCAGAAAGAAGAATGCGTATTATATTTTAATATAATATTAATAAACTGCAAATGTCAACCTACAAGAAAATAACATATACAACCAAGAGTGAATATTCCTTTTTTTAATACGGGGTGTAGAACCCAGGGGCATTCTACCTCCGAGCTATATCCCCAGCCTTATTTTATTTTTTATTTTGAAACAGTGTCTCATAAATTGCTGAGGGTCTTGATAAGTTACTGAGGCTGGCCTCAAACCTGTAATCCTCCTGTCTCAGTCTCCCAAGTACTGGGGTTACAGAAATGCACCAGCATGCCTGGCTAAGAGTAGATACTCTTGGTTAGAAAAAAATTTTGCCTATAAATGTCAGTAAACTTATGTTCCGTTTCTTAATGGTGCCTATCATGTTTAATTCAAGATCTGATTCACACCACCAAAAAATAAAGCCCAGCTAAAATAGCAATGTTATGAATAATAGCAATGAAATTTATTAAGATGACTTTTTCTTTCTATTCTTTCCCCCTCCTTTCTAATTTCTTCCAAGTGGGAATGACACTCCTTATTCCTCTCATCAAATGTACTAAATTGGAAGGAGACATTTTCTTCCCAAAAAATGCTTTACGAACTCCAATTTAGTTCACTTATAAAGTCCTAAAGAGAGTGCTGTCAAGTAATGAGTCAAGATTACTCTATTTAGCACCTAACTATTCTAGACTTGTCCATATCTCACTGTTCTATCTGTTCAGCTTGAAAGGAGAAACTTCTGCTCTCTCTGTAATTCTCTTTCTTCCACTGCCAACAATAAAAAGTGTACCCAGCCCTCAAGTCAGCCTTCGCCTGAACACCAGGATCCTTCTGCTTCTACTTGCCTAGGATTGGGAAAGTAAACAAAATTCATGGGTTAACGGTGGAGCCCAGCACAAGAGCGTAATGTGTTGTCATTTATAAGCAACAAAATGTGTAGCTCAATATCCCATGGTGATTTAGCAATAGGGAGTAAAAATAGAAACTCCTTACACCAAAAACTATTGAACTGAATAGACACTTCCCCAAAGAAAAATACAAATGACCAGTAAACATATGAAAGGAATGTTCAACATCATTAGCAATCAGAGAAATGCAAATCAAAACTACACTGAAACCGGGGGTGATGGTGCATGCCTGTCATCTCAATACTTGGGAGGCTGAGACAGGAGGATTGCAGGTTCAAGGACAGCCTCAGCAACTTAGCGAGACCCTGTTCCAAAAAATAAATAAATAAAATAGGGCTTGGGGTATAGTTCAGAGGTAGAATGCCTCTGGGTTCAACCTTCAGTACAAAAAAAAAATCTATGCTAAGATTCCATCTAACTCCAGTTAGAATGACAATCATCAAGAATACAAACAATAATAAATAATAAATACTGGTGAGGATGTGGGGAAATAGGAACTCTTATACATTGTTGGTGGGATTGTAAATTAGTTCAACCACTGTGGAGATCAGTATGGAGGTTCCTCAAAAGACTAGGAATGGAACCATCATATGACCCAGCTAGACCACTCCGCTGTATATTTCCAAAAGAATTAAAGTTAGAATACTATAGTGATACATGCATAATCATGTTTAATCCAGCACAGTTCACAATAGCCAAATTATGGAACCAACCTAGGTGTCTGTCAACAGATAAATTGATAAAGAAAATGTATATATACACATTGGAATTTTACTCAGCCATAAAGAAAAATAAAATTATATCACTTGCAGGAAAAGGGATGGAACTAGAGAATATTAAGCCAAGAGAGATCAGCCAGTCTCAGAAAGTGAAGGGCCAAGTGGTTTCTCTCATGTGTGGAAACCAGAGCGAAAATAGGGAACAAGAAGGACTTCGTATAAATGAGGAGAGAGCGAGCAGTTGAATAGTGGAAGGGCTTGGGGAGGGAGGTGGGGAAGGGAAAAAGGAGGACTGGGGAAAGGAACATTTCAAATAATGTTAAGTCCATGTATGAAGGTATCGCTACCCATCCTACTAACATGTATGGAGAAGCAGGAGGGGGGTGGGGTGGGTGGGATAGATGCAGAGACAATCACAAAGTGCCCTGTGCATGTGTATCAGTATCACTTTGACTGTCACCATGATTTATAATTACAATGCACCAATAAAAATATATTTTAAAATAATAAATGGTCCCAAGTCACAGTCTTCATTTGCAAATTGCGTGGGACGCTCTGCTATAACCCCAGTCGGGGTCCTGTGGTTTCCCAAACTATCTAATCTCTTTCTACATCATTGCTTATGTTTTGAGGAGAGCTGGCTCAACTTGTGTTTATTGTGATATTGATTTATCAGCCTAAGAACAATTACTGTATATAACAGGCTTTTAAAAAAAATCAACCTGGTTGTACTGTGGTAGGATCTGGAATAGCGCTGGGGTCACAATCTAATCACGGGGACACCAATGGGGCATCATGAAGACAGTTGGGAAGGATATAAACTATAAACTCGGCTTATCTCTGTTAAACTCTCATGGACTTCCTGAGGACAAGAGGATGTCGTTGTAGACGGTTTACTCAAATATAAGACAGAGCAGGACATCAGGACCGGCTGAAATGTAATTTGAATTTTCTGGGTAGTATGGGATCACTGGTATTTATTTTCACAGCAAGACCGTGGTCCCACGCTTGTTTTGCAGTAGAGGTTAATGAATCCTGTATGATGGTTACAATAGCGGGGCGCAGTGGCACACACCTGTGATCCCAGTCCTTGGGAGGCTGAAACAGGAGGATCGCAGGTTCGCGGCCAGCCTCAGCTACTTAGTGAGGCCCTCTGCCACTTAGCGAGACCCTGTTTCAAAATAAAGAACAAAAAATAGGGCTGGGGGTATAGCCCGGAGGTAGAATGCCCCCAGTACAAAAATAGAAGAAAGAAAGAAGGAAGGAAGGAAGGAAGGAAGGAAGGAAGGAAGAGTTGGGATTTAAAAACAGATATTACTTTCTGTGTATATATATTTGTATATATCATATACAAATATTTATATACACATATACATATATACATGTACATACATGTATATATGAAAATGCAAAGTAAAAGCTCAAGAAATATAAGCCAGGTGTGGTGGTACCCACTGTAATCTCAGTACTTGGGAGGCTGAGACAGGAGGATCACAGGTTTGTGGCCAAACTCAGCTACTTAGTGAGGCCCTCTGCCACTTAGTGAGACCCTGTTTCAAAATAAAGAATAAAAAATAGGGCTGGGGGTGTAGCCCGGAGGTAGAATGCCCCTGGGCTCAATCCCCAGTACCGCAAAATAAATAAATAAATAAATAAATAAATAAATAAATAAATCAAATAAAAAGGGCTGGGGGTATAGCTTGAAGGTAGAATGCCCCTAGGTTTAATCCTAGTACCAAACCCTAGTACCAAATCCTAGTACCAAATCTCCAGTACCAAAATAAAATAAAATAAAATAAAAATAAAGGTGGGTAATGAGGCAGAGGAGGGGCTCGAGCGCAGGGTCCCTGGGGCAGGGCTGCGGGATTCTAGCATGTGTGTTTACATCCCTGCCTGAAAAGTACTGCAGCCTGGGGGCCTCCTTTTCCAGATCCTTCCTCCAGCCTACCTCTACATTTGAGAATTCCCAGTTGTCCTCAAATCCTTCTGCTCTTCTTCAGCACCGCTTTCTCCCTGTGTGGTCTCATCTTTCTCTAGCTCTGCTTTCAAAGTCTATTGTGTGTGACAGCGCTGCAGCCACTCCGGCTCGCTTGCTTAGGGTGGATGTTAGCACCTTTCATTTTTTTTCCCCATCTTTTTGCTTTCAACCTATTTGTGTCTTTGAATCGCAAGTGTATTTCCTGTAGACAACATCTAGTTGGATCTTGTCTTATTTTTTAACCTAATCTGATCATCTCTGCCCTTTTCTTGGATCGTGTAATAATATGTATTTAACAGTAGTATTGATTGATATGGATTGGTTCACCTCTACCATTTTGCTGTTGGCAATCTAGGGTTCAAATCTTTTTTTTTTTTTCAGTACTGGGGATTGAACCCAGGGGCATTCTACCTCCGAGCTACACCCCAGTTCTATTTTTTGTTATTTTGAAACAGGGTCTCACTAAGTTGCAGAGGGCCTCACTAAGTAGCTGAGGCTGGCCACAAACTTGTGATCCTCCTGTCTCAGCCTCCCAAGTACTGGGATTACAAGCATGCGCCACCACGCCTGGCTTGGCTTCAATTCTTTTTCATTGCCCTCTTTCGTCCTCTGCTATTGCCTTCTTTTATGGTTAGAGCACATTTTCTAGTATATTTTAATCTTTTAGATAATTTTTATTCTCTATATATGTATTTCTGTGGGGACTATTGGGACTTGAACACAGGAGCGTTCTACCTCTGAGCTGCCACCTCCAGACCTATTTTACTTTTTATTCTGAAATAGGATCTCTCTAAATTACCACAAGCTAGCCTCAAACCTGCGATCCTCCTGTCTCAGCCTCCCAAGTACTGGGACTACAGGTGTGCGCCACCATACTCGACATTCATCATATTTTAAAAATTATCCTCTTAGTGGTCGCTCTTGGGTTTACAGTATACAACTTAACTTAGCAAAATCTAATTTCACATCCTCATTAACTTATTTCCAGGGAAATGCTGAAATTTTACTTCTACTTTATCACTCTATTCTCTTCACATTTTATATTCCTATTATTCTCTGTATTAGATCTATATATATTACAGAACAATAATGTATTGTAATGATAATTACTTGACATAATCATATGCATTTTACAGAACCAGGAAGGAAAGTTCATATTTACATAGTTCAGTATGTGGATCTCCGTATTTATCATTTCTGATCTTCTTCATGTCTTCCTGTGGTTTCTTTTTTTTTTTTTTTGTGGAACTGGGGATTGAACCCAGGGGCATTCTACCTCCAAGCTACACCCCCAGCCCTATTTTTTATTCTTTATTTTGAAACAGGGTCTCACTAAGTTGCAGAGGGCCTCACTAAGTAGCTGAGGCTGGCCGCGAACCTGTGATCCTCCTGTCTCAACCTCCCAAGTACTGGGATTACAAGTGTGTGCCACCACGCCCGGCGCACCCCCACCTTTTGAAACATCCTCCATCTTCCCACTTGTGGCCCGCAGAAGTAAACCTCCGCCTTCAGGTGTGGCTCCAGCGAAGCCATCTCTCTTGCCCCTTCAGCAGCACCCTAAACAGTCCTCCAAAAGCGGTCAACAAGCATTTGGTGTCTATGGGGATGGAGCATTGGCTCGGGTCCTGGGAAGGAGCTGGGGGAGACAAAAAGACCAGTGAGACACTCTGGCTGTCTAATACTGATGTGAGGGAGGGAGACTTACAAACTAGCTCATAGGAACGGAGGTGCGCAGCCTCGTGGTTCCAAAGCAGGCCCTGGAGCATCCGCTCTGCACAAAGTGCGGTAAAGTGGCCCTGACTGCACTCACACCCGGAGAGGTGAACAGGTGGACGCAATGATGCTTGCTCTTAAAACCCAGCTCAGGATGGACCAGAGAAAACCCTACAATCACCGAGGAGGAGGAGACAGCTGCTCTGGATGGAGGATGTTTTGTTTTTTTTCTTTCATGGAAAAGCAATCAAAGATATAGTAGATGAAAATCAAAGGGAGACCCGAATATGGAAGAAGATGAAGAGGTAGAAGTGGTGCGTGGTCGGTCATGCTCCAATTCCAGGGCAATTGATCCTCACACTCTTAAGGATCCCTGCTCCCCCGGGAAGTGGAAACGCATTTCTTTCCTCCCACCATTAGCATTCCTGCATGGTACGTGGGTTAGAGGAAAAGATGCTGCTTTGTTCGGATTTTGCTTTGGCTGTGGAATCCATTACAAAGCAATGCACTTTTGTATGCCAGAGAGCAGAAACGCTCCATTTCCTCTTTTTGAAAAGATGTGGGCAGAAGTTCACAACTGTATTTATTCCACGTGGCTCCCCATTTGATTACTAGATGTGTGCTGCTTGTAGACATGACGGAAAAGCAGTGGGTTTTCTCACGACAAAGGGCTTTCTATCTCAGGATGTGCCTTACAGCATCATGCCTTTGAAAGCGAAACTTTCGCCCAGTCATCCAAATGTCACTCTATAAATAGGACGCATTTAAACATGGAGAAACACCCAGCTCATGACCAAGTGCCACATTTTTCTCCAAATATCTGTCATCAGCAAAGGTGGAATGACCATGTCTTTAATCATCCTAAACTCTCTGAAATTCACTCTCAGATTTCAATAAAAGTAGCTCATTATATGCAAAATAGATTTCATTTTGATGCATCTTTTTTTATTAAAAAAATTTTTTTTGGTACTGGGGATTGAACCCGGGGGCATTCTACCTCTGAGCTATACTACCAACCCTTAAAAAAATTTTTTTTAAAAATTTTGTAACAGGGTCTTGTGAAGTTGCTAAGAGTCTCACTGAGTTGCTGAGGCTGGCCTCCAACCTGCCATCCTCCTGTCTCAGCCTCCCAAATACTGGGATTGCAGGCATTTGCTACCGTACCCAGCTTCATAGCATGAACTCTTAACCACCATGGGATGCTTTTGGGGAGCAAACCCCACCCTTGTCACCACCCACATGAATTCAATGCTCCTGGGTGTCGAAGCTCTCTCTCTTCGTGGATATGCAACCAATGCATATCTTAGGGCTCTGCCCTTGCTGCCTAGAAATTCTTAATAATTTTGTAACAAGAAGCTGCACATTTTAATGTTGCACTGAGCTTCACAAATTCCACACACACCTAGTGCTGTCCATAGCCCATAAGCTGTAAGGGACTAAGAGTTTTCAACGCTGCATAGAGTTGAGCCTAAATGGCTATCTGGGTTAAAGGAAAGTCCTGGCTGCTGGTTTGGGAACCTGTCATCCAGTCCTAGGTGTGGGAAAAGGTCCCATCTTTTTACAACTTTAGCAGAACATGGAAGCCCCCAACTTTCAATCTATTTATTTCTCCAGGGAGAATTTTCAAAATGCATGCACAATAGGACTGTATGTCCCAGCCTTCCAGGTGGGACCTGGGGTTCATGTGCACAAACTGGCCCTTTGTAAGGCTTTGTGGTCGCACTGGGTGGTCACAGCGCTCTTAGCTACACAGCTCAGGATTGAACTCCAGAGAATGAGAGAGGGAGAGCGCGTGGGCTGTGCTCCTCACATCATGGAGGCCGGAAGCAAGAGAGAGAGAGCAGGGGGAGGAGGAATCCTATATAATCCCCAAGCCTGCACCCCCAGGAACCTACCTCCAGCCACACCCTACTGGCCTGGGTCACCACCCAGATAAATCCATTCCAAAGGATTTATCCACTGCTGGGATCAACAACCCTCATGACTCAATTACATCAGCTCCAAACATTAATGAATGAACTCTTTAGGGGACATTTTTTTGTGTGTGTGGTACTGGGATTGAACCTAAGGGCTTCTACCTCCCAGCTACACCCCCAGCCCTATTTCTTTTTATTCTTTATTTTAAAACAGGGTCTCACTAAGTTGCGGAGGGCCTCACTAAGTAGCTGAGGCTGGCCGCGAACCCGGATCCTCCTGTCTCAGCCTCCCAAGTACTGGGATTACAAGCGTGCACCACCATCGGCTTGATTGCTTTCTAACAGGGCATCGCTGGTCCTTGCTGGAGGCAGACAGGACCTGGTGGCTGGCTTGAAGCCAAGGCCATGGAGCCAATCCTGGGGCTCTACTCCCAGCTACGCAACCTGCCTACGGATGCTCTTCACCAACTGTCTCCTCCTCCTCTGCAAACCCTGCTCCCATATTCCAAACTGGGGAGAGTATCTAACTCAGAGTGGGTGATGAGAATTTAAAGGGAGACTGAACACCTTGAAGGGCTTAGCGCAAGACCGGCACTGGTGACTTAGTCACATTCTCACTGGTGTCATCTAAAAGATCTGACCCTACAACTAGAGGAAGGAAGACTGATTTGCTCGCGGTTTCCTTGGAGATTTGGGGGTTCAGTCCATATGAGGCCGGGGACCGTGAATCTCAGGGCATGGCGGCGGGAAGCAAAGAGAGGGAGAGCACAGGGCTTTGCTCTCACATCATGGAGGCTGGAAGCAGAGAGCCAAGCAACCGAGGGGACAAGGAACCAATATATAATCCCCAAGACTACACCTCCAGGGATCCACCTCCTCCAGCCATACCCTAGCCGCCTAGGTTTCCACCCAGATAAATCCATCTGCTGATGAGATTACAACCCTCCTTAGCAACAACATTGCTACCTTGTTTCCGTGAGGGCTGGGGAGACATTCTAAGTCCAAACCATCACACTGAGCACTCGACAGGGGGCAGTTATTACTGCTTTTCAGCTCAGATATGGTCTGGGAATTGTTTCACAAAAATGATCAGGGGGTTACCGGGCACAGTGGCTCAAGCCTGTAATCCCCGTACTTGGGAGGGTAAGACTGGAAGATTGCAGGTTGGAGGCCGGCTACAGCAATTTAGCAAGACCCTCAGCAAATTAGCAAGGCCCTGTTTCAAAATAAAAGTGAAATAGGGATGGTGGTGTAGCTCAGAGGCAGAACACCCCTGGGTCCAATCCGTAGTAAAACACACACACACACACACACACACACACACACACACACACACACCTGCTTAAAAATTTGTAAGGGTCGGGCATGTAGCTCAGTGGTACAGTGCTTGCCTAGCATGCATAAAGACCTGGGTACAATCTTCAATACCACAATCAATTAATATATCACCATTAAAAATGTAAAGGTGAGCCAGGCATGGTAGTACATGCCTGTAATCTCAGTACTTGGGAGACTGAGACATGAGGATCACAGGTTCTAGACCAGCCTCAGCAATTTAGCGAGACTCTAAGCAACCTAGTAAGACCCTGTTACAAGACAAAATAAAAATAATAAAGGGCTGGGGATATAGCTTGGAGGTAAAATGCCTCTGGGTTCAATCCCAAGTACTATATAAATAAATAAATAAATAAATAAGCAAGCAAGCAAGCAAGCTGGGCGTAGTGGCACATGCCTGTAATTCCTCAAGGTGTACTTGGGAGGCTGAGATTGGAGGATAGCTGATTGGAGGCCAATGTGATTTAGGGAGATTCTGTTTCAAAATAAAAAGTAATAAAAAGAGCTGGGGTATGGCTCAGAGGTAGACCATCCCTGGGTTCAATCCCCCGTAACACACACACACACACACACACACACACACACACACACACACACACACGCACACGAGAGACATCAATAAAATAAGACCAAGCCGGGTGTGGTGGTGCACTCCTATTATCCCAGTACTTGAGAGACTGAGACAGAAGGATTGCAGGTTCGAGGCCAGCCTCAACAACTTAGCAAGACCCTGTTTCAAAATGAAAGAAAAAAATCGGGCAGGAGGTTTATCTGTGTGGCAGAGCACCCCTGAGTTCAATCCCTAGGACCACAGAAATTCTTTTCAGGGCTTTATACACATCTAATCTCTGGCACCGAGAAGATATACAATAAATATTTAATGAAAAGTTAAATTAAAGAACAGTAAAGCCAGGTGTAGTGGCGCACGCTTGTAATCCCAGTACTTGGGAGGCTGAGACCAGAGGATCGCAGGTTTGCGGCCAGCCTCAGCTACTTAGTGAGGCCCTCTGCAACTTAGTGAGACCCTGTTTCAAAATAAAGGATAAAAAATAGGGTTGGGGGTTAGCCTGGAGGTAGAATGCCTCTGGGTTCAACCCCCAGTACTGCAAAATAAATAAATAGATAGATAGATAGATGGATGGATGGATGGATGGATGGATGGACGGACGGACGGACGGACGGAAGGACGGATGGATGGATGAATGAAAGAAAATTAGGTTGTCACAGATAATCTCTGAATAGCCCAAACCGATCACTGTGCCAGCACCACACTGCACGTTAGAGCGCGGGGTCGGGAGTGCGGGGTTGGCACGCAGGTTAGAGCAAGGGCCTGACGCTCCCGCAGAGCCAAGCCATGTCGGGTGGCCGCACAGCACCTCAGTCTCCTTAACTGCAAAGTAGAAATAGTTAACAGTGCCCCCCTCTCAGGCATCTGGCCGGTGACCGGGTCTGCTCTCTGCTACTTAGCGAGTGGGTCCTGAATGTTCACGTTCCAAGTCAACCCTGTAGGCGGCTCAGATACACACTGCCGACCAGGAACGGCGTTTTACTGGAATGTTCCTGTGTTTCTCGCCAGTGCCCTTCCAAGAACCTTGGGGCTGTAGCAGCAGATGGTGTTGGTGTGGATGGATTGATGAGAAGTCTCTCCCATGAATGACAACGGAGTCAACATGACAAGATCTGAGGAGGCCGGGGAGGAGAAGAGACATCTCTTTTCTCTCTTCCTTCCATCAATGTCCCACTTTTATTGAGAGTTATAACCAAAACATTGTGAGAATAATCCTAGGAGATAGCAAAACAGTCATGGGGTGAGTCAGGGAAAAACATCAAGGTCGTCACAGATGAATCAGGGAAGGAAAGGGAAAACGGGGAAGTTGTCAGGGCCTTTGCTTATCCCTCTCATGGTCCTTGGACATCTGTCTGCGTGCAGAAATCTCCACTCAGGTGGGCACTTTGTGCCTCTCCCAAGCCGACCGCGGTGACCTCAAAGTGGATGACTAACAAGGCCCGCACAGGCGCACTCGACTGTCCACTCAACCCAGTGAGCTCCCCGCCATCCGCACCCTGCGACCCTGCAGGTGCTAAGACCTGCATCTCCTGCTGCACCCGTTCTCCCTCAGAAAAGCAAACGGCTCCATGCCGGGCTAGTGGTCCCCATCTCTTGAAATGCACTGCCCACACTGGGCACAGGCAGATCATCCCAGGAACACTGAAATGTGAGCCAAGATGACCTGCGGCCCCGTCCTGCTTTGCCAGAGATGCCACACATGGCGGCAAAACTGTCTCCATATTTCCCAGGAAATCCTGGAACCAGCCCTTCCTGGCTCCCCCAGCCATAAGCGTCTCTCTTCTTCCCATCATTACGCCAGGACCACAGGGGTTCAGTGACAAACGTTTATGGGGACCGAGGAGGCAAAGAGATCCTATGTGACAGAAAGAAAATTTCTAGGTGACACTGGATCGCACGGGAAGAGAGAGCCAGCAACCAAAAGCAGGCATCGCTGAAGAATTGCAGGAGCGCCAGATGGACATTGTTTATGGGCAAGAGGCAGAGGGCTTGGGGGCAGATGGCGGGGGTGTGGAAGGAGGGGATTTCTTTTGGGGGAGTTGTGTGCAGTACTAGAGATTGAACCCAGGGTCATTCCACCTCCAAGCTACACCCTAGCCCTTTTGATATCTATCTATCTATCTATCTATCTATCATCTATCTATCTGTCTATCAATCATCTATCATCTATCTATCTATCATCTATCTATCAATCATCTATCATGTATCTATCTATCATGTATCTATCTATCTATCTATCTATCTATCTATCATTTTTTTTGCAGTACCAGGGATTGAACCCAGGGGCATTCTACCTCTGGGCTACACCCCCCAGTCTTATTTTTTATTCTTTATGTTTGAAACAGGGTCTCACTAAGTTGCAGAGGGCCTCACAAGTAGCTGAGGCTGGCCGCGAAACCGGATCCTCCGGCCTCAGCCTCCCAAGTACTGGGATTACAAGTGTGCGCCACCATGCCCGTCCCCTTTGATATTTTATTTTGAAACAATCTCTCACTAAGTTACTGAGGGTCTAGCTAAATTGCTGAGACTGGCCTCCAATCTGCAATCCTCCTGCCTCAGCCTCCCAAGTACTGGGATTACAGGTGTGCACCACCAGGCCTGGCTCATGTGGTCGTCTTTTGATATCAACCCCTCGATCCCTTCTGGGGGGGTCCTGCAGTCCAGGTGGCTCGGGTGCTGCTCAGAACAGTCCCTTGACTCATGGGGCCAAGAGGGACAGATGGTCTAGGTTCAGCTAGAAGGACTTTCTAGAGCTTTGACTGAAATAATTGAGAAATTTACTTCCCTTCTGTGTGGATGCTAAGCTGGTAGGATATGAGCCAAGTGGGGACATTCAGAGAGGGGTCAGCTTGAGAAAAAAACCAACACGGAGGAAAGGCAGCGAGAGAGGAGGGGAGGACGCTCCACTGAGTCATTCTTCGAGAATCTGCAGCCAGCCAGCCATGAGGCCCCTGGACTTTTCAGTTACAAGCCTGGTAAATTCCCTTTCTGTCCAAGTCAGTTTGAGTTAGTTCTTGTCAGTTGCAACTTATAAAAAAATAAAGCTGGGTGTAGTGGTGCATGCCTATAATCTCAGTACTTGGGAGGCTGAGACAGGAGGATCGTAGGTTTGAGGCTGGCCTCAGCAACTTAGTGAGACGCTGTTTCAAAATGAAAAATAAAAAAAGGGCTGGAGGTATAGCTCAGAGGTAGAATGCCCCTGGATTCAGCCTCTAGTACCAAATTAATAAATACATCTTTTTTTTTTTGCGGTACTGGGGATTGAACCCAGGGGCATTCTACCTCCAAGCTACATGCCCAGACCTAGTTTTTTATTCTTTATTTTGAAACAGGGTCTCACTGAGTTGCGGAGGGCCTCACTAAGTAGCTGAGGCTGGCTGCGAACCCGGATCCTCCTGCCTCAGCCTTCCAAATAACTTGAAAATATGTGTGTGTGTGTGTGTGTGTGTGTGTGTTGCTGGGGATTGAACCCAGGGGCGTTCCACCTCTGAGCTACACCCCCGGTCCTGTTTTATTTTTTATTTTGAAACAGGGTCTTGCTAAGTAGCTGAGGCTGGCCCGGAACCTGTGATCCTCCTGTCTCAGCCTCCCAAGTACTGGGATTATGGGCATGCACCACCCTAAATTGAGAATATTTAGCAAGGAATTTTAAAAATAGTTGATTAGGCACAAGTAGCCTCTCTGCAGTTTGACCAAACTGCATGAAATTCATTTCTCCCTTTTCCGTCCTTGGCTTACTTCTGTTGTGGGTGGGTGGTCAGATCCAGTCAGCCGGGATGCAGGCAGGGTCCCTGGCTAGGTGGCCAGTCACACCAGTACAACAGGCACACACAACAGTAATTGTGACTGAACACCTTCCCCGAGCCAGGCACCGCGCTAGGCTTTGGGAATTCGGCAGAAGACCCAGGACACAGTCTCTGGCCTGTGAAGCAGCACAGACGGGATCAAAGACCGAGGAAGGCGCTGGGTGTCCTGGGACGAGCTGAGGATCAGAAGTCAGACATTTCGAGCCTGGCGTGGTGGCGCACGCTTGTAATCCCAGTACTTTGGGAGGCGGAGACCAGAGGATCCGGGTT
>PVJS01031469.1:0-23381 GCA_004027185.1 Glis glis | reverse complement strand
CCCAGCCCTATTTTTTTTTTATTCTTTATTTTTGAAACAGGGTCTCACTAAGTTGCGGAAGGTCTCACTAAGTAGCTGAGGCTAGCCACGAACCCGGATACTCAGGTCTCAGCCTCCCAAGTACTGGGATTACAAGCGTGTGCCACCATGCCCGGCTTAATTCTAAATTTCCTTAGCTGTTCAATTTAAATACTGTTACTTAAATATTATTATATTATTAAAATTACAGATTTTTCTCATAATAAAAACCTAATTCATAATTTATATTAAGTCCTAATTCTTTTCTTTTACATTTCTTTCTGTATGTCTCACAAATTTCCCTCCATGAGACACCTCCATATCTAGAGTTCTGAACAAAATTTGAATAATATTCTATATTTTTTCGTAATAATTATCTTAACTTTTAGTTTTACACTTAAGAGAAGTACCGTCTGATACATTTTTTTAGTATTCCCCACAGACTTTATAGGTATGTAAAGAATAATTACTTTTTGTTTTTACCTATTCAAAATATTGAATACTTGAAATGCAGTTTTGCTTTATTTTCTCCTTTATTTTTATATTTGGTTTATTTCCTGAAAAAAATGATTATTCAGTGCAATTATATTATAGAGCTATTTTCTTCCAAATTATATTTTCTATTGACTACAGAATTTTTTACTCAACTAACTACTTGACCATTTCAATGTCATTGTGACATTTCTGATCAAATGTTACACAGGACTCTCAAACTTAACTTTAAAATACATTTCCCAGTTTTCTGCCAAAATGTTTCTGTCCTAGTTTTCCCAAACTCAGTATCAAACACCTGAAATTATGAACTCTGAATTCAGCTTTTTAATTTCCTTTTCCTATTTCCAAATCAAATCTACCACTCAATTTTATAAAATGTACCTCTAAATTATAATCTGAATAAAACCTGCTTAAATTTGATACTACTTTCCAGCTATCGTCCTTTGAAAGTCTGTGTTACCTATGGTCATACACTCTCATTCTTCATAGCAAATTTTTGTCTTTTTTTTTGGATAGTGAAGCTGGTAGTTTATCAAAGTTTTTATCTTTTTAAAGAACCAGCTTTTCATTTTATTAATTCTTTTCAAGTATTTAGTTTTCTATTTTATTGATTAAAGGTATTTATTGCTAATTGCTTTTTTCCACTAATTTTGGCCTTAATTAGGTTTTCATTTCTGGCTTATTATGGTAGCCATTTATATTATTACTTTGAAAACTTTGCTAATATAGCTACTTCATTCTACTTCTCATTTATGTTTCTGTTATTCATCTTAAAACTGTGTGAGTTGAATATTTTTAAATTTATCAATTTTTATTTTATGGATTAGAATGTAGTATATGTAGGTAAATGTTCTTTGTGCAATGGAAAAGCGTGTGCCCCTTGGTGTTGTTATTAAGTGGAAGGTGAAATATTCTGTGTTTGCCAATTTGGTCAAGAGGTGTGATGGTGTTGTTCAAGTCATCAAAATTCTTACAATATTCTGCTTGCTTCTTTATTGACCGACAAGTATTTAAATCAGATTTCATTATGAATTGTCCATTTGTTCTTTTAGTCCTATCAGTTTTCTTTCAAGAATGAAGCTCTATTTTTAGGTACATAGAAGTGTGATATTGCTGTTCTCTTAATAAGTTGATAATTATTATAAAAACTATTTTCATATCTAGTAATATTTTCTGCTCCCAATTTACCTCATTGATATTAATAGAAGCCTTTTCAACCTTCTTTTCATTACTATTGAGTTATATTTTTGTACTTGCTATAGTTCAACATATATATATTTTTAAGGTAAAGTGAGTTTCTAGGATCTTGCTTTTATATCCAATCTGACTACCTCTGCCTTTTATGTAATTAGACCAGATAATGTTTTACTGCGATCATAATATAGTTGAGTTTAAATTTACCACATTAGTACTCATTTTTTATTTGTAACATCTATTCTTTGTTACTTTGCTCTGTTTATCTATTTTTGAGTTATGACTCCATATCATCTTATTTCTGGATTCCTAATTACGCTTGTTTGTACTTTATTCTTGGTGGATGCCATAAATTTTATACTAAGACTTTTACTTTACTGTAGTGTACCTTAAGTAAAGTTATAATATTTCATATACTGTAAAAGGATTTAAAATCAGTATTCTTCCATTTCCACTCTCTGGAGCTTTATGCTGTTGTCATGCATGCTAATTATATTTATGTTATAAACTTCATAATACTTATTATTTTTGCTATTAACAAAATATATATTTATATATAATTATTTACTGCATATAATTATTTACTATATATTTACTTTATTATTTTTGCTTTTAACAATACATATCTCTCTATATAATTATTTACTATATATAATTATTTACTCTATATATACATATAAATTTATACATATAAATTTTATATATAATTTGTTTTACTGGGGATTGAGTCTGGGGCATTCTATCACTGAGCTACGCCCCTAGCCCTTTTTATTTTTTATTTTTAAATAGGGTCTCACTAAATTTCTGAGGCTGGCCTTGAACCTATGATCCTCCTGTCTCAGCCTTCTAAGTACTGGTATTACAGGCATGTACCACCATGCCCAGCAACAACCAAAATACTTTGTGTGTGTGTGTGTGTGTGTGTGTGTGTGTGTGTGTGTGTGCGCGGTACTGGGAATTGAACCCAGAGATCATCTAATACTGAGCTACACTCTCAGCCCTATTTTATTTTTAAATTTGAACCAAGTTCTTGCTAATTTGCTGAGCACCTCACTAAATTGCTGAGGCTGCCTCTAACCTATAATCCTGCCTCAAACTCCCAAGTGCTGTGATTATAGATATGCACCACCATGCCTGGCTACAAAAATATTTTTAAAGAGATTTTAAATGGAGAATGAATCCTTTGTATTTTCCCACATATTTAACATTTGCATCAATCATCATTTCACTGTGTAGATCCCTATATCCATCTGTAACTGTTGTCTTTCCTCCAGTGTGACATGCTACACGCTGTCTGGTGGTGCACTTCTGCTTGCAGTGAGTTTTTCAAGCCTATTAGGTATGAGAATGCTTATTTTCCTTTCTTCTCAATTTTGTTTTTGTTGATATGGAATTAATTGTTGTTGCTCCATTCTTTCCTGGCATTAATTCCTTCCCCCTTCCCCTGGAGAAATCTGTTGTAATTTTTTGTTGTAATTCTTAATTCCTCTGTATGTCTTGTTTGTTTGTTTGTTTGTTTATTTATTTATTTATTTTTACCTCTGGCTGCTTTTAAGATTTCTCATTATTTCTTCTTTTATGGAATTTGATTACAATACAACTTTGTATAGTTTTCTTTATTTTTGTTTTGTATTGAGTACAGCTTTTCAAACTTTAATATATTTGTCTATTATTTTTGTCAAGTATTTTCTCTGTTCTCCCTTATCCTTTGAGGATTCAATTACATATATTTTGATGCTATATTAATTTATTTTGGTCTTCTTTACTCTATATTTCATTTTATGTGAATTCCTTTACTATATTCTCAAGCCCACTAATCTTTTCCTCTGCGTTATTTTTTTCTGTTTTTCATACAATGCAGTATACTTTGTTTGTTTGTTTTTAGTGCTGAAGGTTGAACCCAGAGGCATTCTACCTCTGAGCTACACACCCAGTCGTATTTTACTTTTTATTTTGAAAAAGGGTCTCTCTAAATTGCTGAGGAACCTCACTAAGTTGCTGAGGCTGGCTTCAAACTTGTAATTCTCCTGTCTCAGCCTTCCAAGTACTAGGATTACAGGCATGCACCTCCACACCCAACCAGTATAATTTTTAATCATAAATTGTATTTTTCTCTAACTGATTGGGTATTTTAAAACACTTCTGTTTTAGCTGGTCATGGTGGAACACACCTGTAATCCCAGCTATTTTGGAGGCTGAGGCAGAATGATCATAAATCTGAGGCAAGCCAGGGCAAATTAATAAGACTCTGAGTCAAAATAAAAAAATAAAAATAAAAAGTGCTGAGGGTGTAACTCAGTTGTAGAACATCACTGTGTTTAATCCCCCATACCCTTAGTACCACCACCACAACAAAACAACAACAAAATCCTATTATTAGCATATCATGCTATCCTCTACCTCCATGAAATATGAAATGCCATTATAATAGCTGTGTTCATACACTTGTGTACAAATTACATTATTTCTGTGTTAGATTTGATTGTATTTTACTTGCTCATGATTTATGTTTTCCTACTTATTTGCATGTCTGACAATTTTCATTGGTTGACATACATTCAAAATTTACCCATTAGGATGCTGCATATTTTGTATTCATTTAAGTCAATTAGGCTTTTGTCAAGTTAAGTTATGTTACCTGGAAACAATATAACCTTTATAACATTACTTATAATTCTTGGGTCCAAGAATGTCTTTTAGAGTTAACGATTTTGTCTATAACTGAGGCAATAGACTTCCACATATGCTACAAGATGCCCCACAGATTACACGTCATTCTCTAGCCTTACTCAGGGAACACAAACAAGCCCTGTGGGTTCTGGTGATCATTGAAGCATTTTGTTTTTCTGTCTCCTGTCAATAGTCTCTCCCTACCTTGAGCATCTATATTTGCAGTTATTTGCTGATAACTACTCACCTGAATTCTAAAAGAGAATAAATACTCTGTGGGTCTCCTGAACTTGCTCTCTGTGGAAACATCTTCACTCCATGTAGTTCTTTCTTCCCACAGTTCACAAGAATCTTCTCTCTGGACTCTGATTGGCTCACCACCTGAAGATCCCATCTGAGTCTCCTCCCTCATATGGATCTCCTTTTCTGTTTAGTTTGCCCCTCCCAATTCTAATGCCTGGGGGCACTCCCTGGGCAATAAGCTGGAGACACTGAAGGGCTAACCTTGTTTGTTTTTATTCTTTCATGATCACTGTTCAGTGCTGCCTCTTATCCAAGGACTGGAACTCATATTTTATATATGGTCTGTCCATTTGTTGATATTTTTAAAGAAGAGATTAAATCTGGTCCTTCTTAGTTCACCATGGCCTCCAGAGGAAATCAAAATGGGATCAGATTTAATGGAATGGAATGGATGTTGAAAACCACTTTGAGAAAATGGTTTATTGAAGGTTATCTGTTTTTATTTTCTATTAATTAAAATGAAAATTGTATTTATATGTAATATATTTATATTTAAGGTGATTCCTTTAACATAAGGAGGGTTTCAGTCTTAGGCATCTAAAAGGTATGGAAAGATTTTTCATTGCAATTTGTGTGAAAGTAAATGTTCTCAGCTCAAGTCTGGGTGAGGAAGTCTGCAAATGCCCTGGGGCACCACTACTAGTTTAAGAAATCCCTGAATCAAATTATTCTCTAATTTTTATAGAAAATGTGCAGACACAGCAAGGACCTATTGCAACATTTGTCATGTTAGCTGAGTTGTAGTGGAGACTTTTTACCCTAATCTATTTATAGCGACAGTGGCTTGCTTAGATATCTCCCAAATTCTAATTACCTCCTCTAATAATCCCTTTTCTAGGCAGCCACCAAAGACATTGTATTCTTTCAGACAGCTATCGTATCTTTTTTCTTTCTTCCTTCTTTTATTTTTTGATAATGTAAATCACATATTATTACCTCCCTACTTAAACCCATTCAAGTTCTTTCTATCTCACTTAGAATAAAATCCAAAATGTTAACAGAGACTAAAGACCTTGCATTATCTGTTTATTTCAGAGAGTATGTTTTCTTTCTCTTATTACACCTTCTTTTAAATTAATTGAGTGTATTTCATATTATAGTATCTCCCTTTTTGATTATTAGCTGCACTTGTCTGTGTTGTAAATGTATAACTGCCTTAGGTTTTGCAGTGCACATCTATCTTTAATTTATCAACACCTTCCTTTAAGTGCTATCAGACCACTTCATGTACAATATCAACTAGACAGCACTACATGTACAGTTCTCATCTTCTTGCATTCTTGCTACTTTTAAAGGAAAATTTTCAGTAAAAAAGAAAATTTGTCCAGATAGAAACATGGATCTACACAAGAAAACACAGAATTTTGGATATGGTAAATATGGAGAGTATGTTTAAAATATATTTTTATCATTTAAAAATATTTTAAAAATACCTGATTGCTTAATGCAAAAAATAAGAACTCTTAATTCACTTTGTGTCCATGTTGACCTATATTCAGTTGTGCAACCACACTAGAAGTGTTTTACTTTAGGCTAAGCTAGACTGCTCTTTCTGCCTGGAGACCCACATCTGCACCCCATGCACAACTACTTGCTCATATTTGTTCTAGTTCAACTTTTTCTTTCTAAATTCCCAGCCTAACTTTTATCTCCCCAATATGCTTCCCCAACTCATTTAACTAACACCCTCACTCAGAATTCTCTACTTTCAGTTTCTTCAGTAACCTTTGGCACAAATTATAATTCTGTATTTGACTTGACACTTTTTAAAAAGTATCTTTATATTAGTTCCTTAAACCTCATGAAAATAGGAAGCATGGTTATTGTTTTCATCATTTTTCCAGAATATAAATAATATCTATGATTTATTCAATGAAGAGTTGTGGAGCATACCCAGGATGTACTTAGAAAGAAAATTTCCTTATTAAGTTAGTTTTCATAATTTAAGAGAGTCTTATAAAAACCCTTGGATGTAATGTTTCAGCCTGCTCCAAATAATACAATAAGTCATGTGAAGTTATTTCGATTTTCTTTATTATGTGCTGGATTCTCTCTACAAAATGAGTGCCACAAAATAGGCCAATACATTTTGCATTTAACATGTTTGAACTTTGAAGAAAAGTTATCATATCACTTTTTAAGTATCCCTTGGGCTCCTTTAAAGTGACCCTGTCAACATCCCTCAGTGTTTCAGCACTTCCGATTGTTTCTTGGTCTGTTGCCAGAGGAAACACCACAGGGATTTATACTGGCAACTTCTTTAAAAAATATATACAGAACATTTTTAAAAATAAGTTGTACCTTGGAGCAATTCAAATCATTGTGTCACTTGCAATGAAAAGGCCATGTGCTGATATGTCATTATACATATTTTTAGAATTGATAATGGGCAGGGTTTGACAATCAACTGACTAGTGAACCTACACAAAGGGATGCCAGTGGACAGCACGACCACATAGCCACAATCTAGTCTGGTTTTCAACTCAGTGGTTACAGATGCTCATATGCATTCATTGTGCAACCTGCAGCCTAGGAAGTGCTGGATAGAATGAAAACAAAAGGTAATTTCTAAATTGATTTTTCCCTAAAAAACCTTGTGTCTTCCTTGTCGTTAACTTTACTTGTGTATGTTTTAAGTATACACATTTTACACACACACACACACACACACACACACACACATACACACACACCACACACAAATCAACTTATAAATTTGTTAAGTTTATATTTCATAAAGCAATGAGCTTTGGGATTGAATTAACAGACTATACTATATCTCAATGGGATTGTTTGAGTGCAAGTATCAGGCAACTAAATTAGCATATATTTGAAAACAGCCCCTGTGATGTCAAGGCCCATATTAGACCATTAAAAAAAATGAACCCTTTTCATTTACCCAGCACTTGATAGTGTATTCCTTTTACATGTATAGTTTGCTTGTAGAGTTTCTTCAAGCTAGACTCCTCTTTCTTTCTTCCTTTCTTCTTTCTTTCTTCTCTTTCTTTCTCTCCTTCCTTCCTTCCTTACTTCCTTCCTTCCTTCCTTCCTTCCTTCCTTTCTTCCTTCCTTTCTCTCTCTCTCTCTTTCTTTCTTTTCTATGTGTGTATGTGGAGCTAGGGATTTAACCAAGGGGCATTCTACCCCCAAGCTACATCCTCAGCTCTTTTTATTTTTTGTTTTGATTTTTTTTGCAGTACTAGAGATTGAACCCAGGGGTATTCTACCTCCAAGCTATACCCCCAGCTCTATTTTATTCTTTTTTTTAATTTGAAACAGGGTCTCACTAGGTTGCTGAGAGTCTCACTAAATTGCTGAGGCTGGTCTCAAATCTGCAATCCTCCTGTCTCAGCCTTGTAATACTAGGATTACAGGCATGTGTTACCATGTCTGGCTAGACTTCACTATTTCTATGAAAAACAATTTCTTTTATCACTTAGAAATTCTGTCAAAAGTGTATCTTCCCAAAGGGGACTTAGTCTAAAATTATATGCAAATTGTTACTCTGGTAAAACATCTCATTTGAAAAATATATTTTGAATTAATTTATAAATCTAAAGGATTAGGAAGATTGAAATTTAGAAGTCTGGAAAGATTTATGATTAAATGCAAACTTTCATACAGGGTTCAAAATCAGAATAAAAATAATCTCTTGGTAATATATGATATTATTTATACATTTTGAAACTCAAAAATGTACCAATTATAATTAAAGAAATTTATATAATATCTATTCAATTGTTAATGTAGGTTTACTTTCTTATAACATCTATAAAGAACATGGGAGTATGACTATTTGGCATGGAAAACAAGAAGATAACATTTTTTCCAGAATAAAAAAAAGAAACTTGTTTTTGTAGCAAATAAAAATTAATTTAATCAATTTAATATAAATTTCTCAATGGTTCTGCTTTCCAATGAGTAAAATCTTTCATAAAATTTCACCACAGGCATCTGCAGAGCACTGATTCTAAAGCAGGCACATGCTTCTTCTTTCTAATTGTTTTTTCTCTGCCTTTGTACAGTCATTATTAAAGGACTTGTGAGGATCATTAAGAACCTCAAAAACTGTGGTTTTGACCAGTTCTTCTCTCTACTTGGAAAAGAAAATTGAAAGAGAAGTTTTGTCATCTTCTATTATATAGAAATTTAGATTTTTAGATTAGAGAGGAAAAACCCGACCAGCCTTAACTTTATTTGTGCATGTTAAGTTTACAGGGTTCTTGAAGTAAATTTCTTTCTCATGTAATGCATTCTTTTAGTTAAAATTAATTTCTAAAACACAGTCTCTGGCTTTCAAAGACCTTGGAGGATGTAGTCATGAGAAACAAACAAACAAACAAACAATCACTATAATAAATCACAAGAACTAACTTTCTTAAAGTAAATTTTAACCTAGTGAATTGGTTGTATGTGGGACAAGTATATAGAATATTTTTTATTTAAAGTACTATACTTGTTTTAGTTTCTCTACATTCTGCAATTTTATTATTCAGCAGGACAGATAGAAATATGAACATTAAACTCTTACTGCAATATAACCACTACTTACATTTAATAGCCTTTTAACTTGATATTTGTCATTAAAATGCTTTATTTAAAATATATCTTGTCAGAAGTGGTTTCATGATTTTTTTTACTAGAGAAACTATATTCCATTACTAACAAGTGTACATTTATTATTAATTGATAATTTGATAGATTTTCCTATTAAATATTTTGCCCATGTCTGCATATTTTCTTTATTTTCCTCAATTCAAAGGATTGTTTCAAAATTAGTCTGAAAGCAAATGTATACCTGCAACTAAAAGAAAAACAAAGCATTTAGACAAAAATTGGGGTAAAAATAGAGGCAAATCCAATATCTGAATATTTATTCAACATTAAATCTAATGCTTAGAATAGAATATGGTGTATTTGTATTTGAGTTGGTTATGACATTTAGGTACAATTTATTGTCAATGTCATAAGAGAATGCATTCTGAACTTTCTGAGTTCTTCCAAATGTATTAAATTATTTTTATGTTGTCATTCACAATGGTAATTTATGAAGATTAGAAAAAATTTTGAGAAAATGTCTCTAATTTGTGTTTAAATATGATAACTAATATTATTGTTGATGCTAATTCATCTCCTTATATCCAATTTACTATTTGGTCTGAAGTAAGAGCAAGAATAAATGAAATCACTAGAGTCAATATCTCCAAAGGAGGAAGGGAATATAAGAATTAAGATTTTCAGATTTTTTTAAACAATGGATAAGTGTGGAGATACTGATTAACATTTCATTTATTAACTCTAGTAGGTATTTAAAAATTGTGAGTAGACACTGAAGGCCTATGAATAGAGAGCATAATGCAGAATAGGAAAGGAATAATGAAGAAATAAAATACATACTATATTATCAAAACAGAAAAATAGAAGAGAATAAAATGCCCAGATAAATATATATTTATAAACTGAACAATGGGACTCCAATATAATAATATGATGAATACCCTTTTTTCTGAGTTTTCATTGTTATTCTAGAATAACTCTGGTTCATTTAGAAAACATAATGTTTATAAAAATCTACAAGGATAGATATTGGTATATTGCAAGGTAAGATATCAGAGTTTATGGACAATAAAAGAATGCCAGTGAAGTTTAAATTAACTAATTCACAATTACTGACATTCACATATTGCCAGACCATGGGAAATGTTGTATAAACACTTATTTTTTATGGTAGAAATGAAGGGAGATTTTATGTCAGAATTCTCAAGAGAAACAAAAGCAATAAGGGTACTGCAGAGAGACAGAACCAATAAAAGTGGTGTGTGTGTGTGTGTGTGTATTATGAGAGAGAGGGGGGGAGAGAGAGAGATAAAGAGAGAGAAAGGAATCAGCTCATGCAATTAAGGAGGCTGGATATGTCCGCCTGTAGTGGAAAGTCAAAATCTGCAGTGGAAGATGACAACTCTCATCTCAGGAGAGCCAAATAATTGTTCTAATCTGAAGGCTGGCATCTGGAGGCTCAGGAGACCTAGTGGTGCAGATAAAACCCAAAAGTTATGTTGTTCTGGTGTTCTTCCTGTATCTTTAACAGTAGATAAGGTCAGTCTTTTTCTCCTACTCAAGCTTTCATCTGGTTGGATAAGCCCGACCCACATTATGGAGGGCCACTTACTTTATTTACAATGTTAATCTCATCCAAATCACTATCTTAGAAACACTCAGAATAATGTTTGATCAAATATCTGTGTACCTCATGGCCTAGTTAAATCAACACATAAAATTAAACATTACAGGTCATATATTTGGGAAAAAATATATGAAAAGAATAGAAACAGAGTGTTTGAAAGGGCACTAGTAGAATCAAATGCTAAAAAAGGATTAATACAATTTCAGCATAATTAAATATAAACTTAGCATACTTTTACCAGAATCGCTTTAAGGACATCAAAGAATTCCTATGAAGATGTAAGTTGAAAGTCATTATGTTGCTCTTATAAGACCCATTATTAGAAGTATATTGTTTTGAGTAATTTTATTGGAAAAATTTTAAAAGCCAAAAAGACATTAGATGTAAGGGACAGTTTACTCTGGAGATCATTTTTTCTAGAAAGCATTGTCTGACATCAAAGTTTACACTTTATCATTTTTGAGTTATCATTAAAAATTTCTTGATTTATTGATTTCCTTCAACTCTAAGTTTATCTATTTTAATATATCACACTCTAGCTGATATGAATTATGGTTCTAGGTACTTTATATGCAGTTTACTTCGATATTCTAAACAGCCCCAATCAAATACTTTTGTACTTTCTTTACAAATGAGGAAACAGATGATAACTTATTTACCTAAGACCATACAACTTGAGAATCTATCGATTCTAAATTGGACAAATGTCTTAAAACACTTTGGGAGAGAAAAAAAGAAGTATCCTGACTTTCTTTTATTTCATATTTGACCTGAAAGAACAAAGATCACAGAATGAATAACTTGAAAGAAAGTGGTTAGAGAGCTTCTCTAGGAAAAGCTATTTAATGAGAGATGACCTGATGTTACAGGCAAAGAACCAATGGTCAGCAATTAACACAGGTAGCAAGGAATATATTAAGGCTAAGCTAACGAATATGTTTAATATCCAAGTTTCAAGTAGTTCTCAGTAAGTTTTAGATCTACAGTGTTATACAATAATGGAAAAATATAGCATATTCAAGAATGTAGAATATTTTCTTGAGAGTTGAAAAGTTAAGTTGTCATTATATTTTAAGAGTACTAATGATAACTTACTATTTTCAAAGTGCTTATCATCCCCAGGACTATACAAGTAGGTATGTTTAGAAAAGAAAGCACAGGTTATTATTTGTTGATTCACTTAGTTACCAAGATATCATTCTAAAAGAGTGTATATATTTATAATACAGTATAATCTATTGCTGCCAACTCCTAAAATTACAATCCATGTGCATGAGAGAAGAGTTTCCAATTTTTTTCCTTGAAATTCGTTTTATGAAATATATAGAGAAGTGTCTCACAAAGACAGGAAATATAAAGTGTCACCTGGAATATTTTAATGCCATTATCAAACAAGAAATGTGGGTGATCCCATGTAAGGTGCTGAAAAATATATATTTTATTATATATTTTCTTTTATTTTTTGTTAAAATCATTGAGAATAAGAATAATAATTGTATATGCTTATTTGATGTCTATGTTGTGTAATAATCAAATAGGGAAAAGTAGTATACCATTTAATTTAAATATTTATAATTTCTTTGTTGTGAAAACATTCAAACTCCTCCCTCTAACTGCTTTAAATATGCATCATATTATTGTTAGCTTTATGTTGATTAATAGGGTGCTTATTAAAATTAAGGGAGCGACAGAAGCAGAGAGAAAAAGAACATTAAAAAGTAAATATAATCCATTTGTCTGTTAATGGACATCTAGGTTGGTTCCATAATTTGGCTATTGTGAATTGTGCTGCTATGAACATGGGTCTGCATATATTACTGTAGTTCTCTGGTTTCAATCCCTTTGGTATGACACCTAGTCGTGGTATAGCAGGATCATATGGTGGATCCATTCCCAGTTTTCTGAAGAGTCTCCACACTGATCTCCATAGTGGTTGAACTAGTTTGCACTCCCACCAGCAGTGCAGAAGAGTTCTTATTTCCCCACATCCTCGCCAACATTTATTGTTTTTTGACTTCTTGATGATTGCTATTCTGATTGGGGTTAGATGGAATCTCAGTGTAGTTTTGATTTGCATCTCCCTGATAGCTAATGATGTTGAACATTTTTTCATGAATCTATTGACCATTTGTATATCTTCTTTCATGAAGTGTCTATTCAATTTGGTTGCCCATTTCTTGATTGGGTTATTTGGTTTTTTAATGTAAAGTCTTTTAAGTTCTTTGTATATTCTAGATATTAGTCCTCTGTCAGAGGGATAGCTTGCAAAGATCTTCTTCCATGATGTAGGCTTTCTCTTTAGACTCTTGATAGTTTTCTTTGATGTGCAGAAACTTTTTAGTTTAATGGTATCCCACTTATTAACTCTTGTTTTAGTTTTCTGGGCTTTGGAGTTCTTGTTGAGAAAGTTGCTACCTGTGTCTATATGTGGAGTGTTGAAGCTATGCTCTCCTCTAGAAATTTCACTGTCTCTGGTCTAACTTCCAGGTTTTTGATCCATCTCAAGTTGACTCTTGTGCAGGGTGAGAGGTAAGGATTTAGTTCCAATTTTCTACAGATAGATAACCAGTTTCCGAACACTATTTGTTGAAAAGGCTGTCTTTTCTCCAATGTATGTGTCTGGCAACTTTGTCAAAAACCAATTGGCTATAAGTTTGTGGATTTGTTTCTGTATCTTCTATTCTGTTCCATGGGTCTATGTGTCTGTTTTTATGCCGATACCACACTGATTTTATTATTATAGCTTTGTATTATAATTTGAAGTCAGGAATTATGATGCCTCCTGCATGGTTTTTATTGCTAAGAATTGCTTTGGCTATTCTGGGTCATTTGTTTCTCCATTTGAAATTAATGACTGATTTTTCTAGGTCTGTGAAGAATGGTATTGGTATGGAATTCTACTCAGCAACAAGGAAGAACAAAATTTTATCATTTGCAAGAAAATGGAAGGACCTAGAGAACATTATGTTAAGTGAGACCAGCCAATCCCATAAAGAGAAGGGTCACATGTTTTCTCTAATATGCACAAGTTAGGGAGTAGTTGGGATACAAGAGGGACTCCAGCAATGATGGAGAAGTCTCAGTGGAGCCAGGGAAGTGATCCAAGAGAAGAGGAAGGGGAAGAATGAAGTTCATTATTGGAATTACTACCATCGACCATGAGTGCATGTGAGAATGTACCAACGTCAATCTCAGTACTCTATATGGGGGGGGGGGAATGGGGAGGCCTGGGGGGCACCAAGTGCTGTGTGCATGTATGTTACTGTCAATTTTATTTTCATTGTGATGTGAGACTACAATGGACCAATAAAAGCACATTTTAAAAAAAAGTAAATATAGCTAAGGAATAACATCACACTGAATAGATAGGTATTTAGGAATCGCTATTACTTTTGTGATTGTTTAATCAGGCAAAATTGGAATTTCTGGAAATGTTTTCCTTGTAAGTAATCTGGAAATTTAAAAAAATAACATTGTTAGCATAAAATCTGTTACCAGTTGCCGAAGTAATCTCACAAGATTACATGAAATATATAGTTCTTACACTGAAAGTATATTTAAAATTCAGTAACAACATGAAACTTAAGTTGATAATAGCAACAAAATGATTGTTTTCTTTGAATTTAAACTTTTCACATGTATTTGTACCACATTTTTGTAGCTTAATAAATAAATCTATTGAAATAAATAGAAAGTTTTAAGATGTTCTCCCACATAATTGAACCAAGAAATTCAGAAATAGTGACTACTCAACTTTACAATTTAGGAAATAAATGTTCTTGATTAATAAATATATTTGGGTAAACTTAAGGTTTATAAAATTTTGTCTGTTATATTTGATAATTTATTCAGTCCTTACATCTTAAAACTAACATATAGTGCCAGGTACAGTGGCACATGCTTGTAATCCCAGTACTTGAGATGCTGAGACAGGAGAATCACAGGTTCACAGCCATCCTCAACAACTTAGCGAGGCCCTCTACAATTTAGTGAGACTCTGTTTGGAAATTAAAAAACAATAGGACTGGAAGGATAGCTTGGAAGTAAATGCCCCTGGGTTCAATCCTCAGTATCACAGAAAATATACTAATATATGTATTATTGTTTAGGAGACGATTAACATATTAACCGTAAGTAATATGAAGGTCCCTATTTCTAAATCAGAAATAAACTCAAATCATTCAAATTTGAAAGTGAAGGAAATCTAATTTATTTATACAGAGTGAAATTGAAGATCTGAAGTATAGCCGGTATATATTAAAGAAATTAAAATATATTTTGATTTTTTGTGGTACTGGGATTTGAAACCAGGGGCATTCTGCCTCTGAGCTATACCCCTAGCCCTATTTTTTAATTTTTATTTTGAAGCGGGGTCTAGCTAAGTTGATGATAGTCTCACTACTTGCTGAAGCTGTCCTCAAACCTGTGATCCTCCTGTCTCAGCCTCCCAAGTACTGGGATTACAAACGTTTGCCACCACGCCCAGCAATACTTTGATTTTTAAAAACTGCTCTACCTTTATGAGTCTTCATGAGAATAATGAGGAAAGAATTACTGTTTATTTGATAGTTACAACCAAGTACCGTTATTTTTCTTAAGGTAACTTGTGAACTTCATCTTATAATATGAAAATAACCAAAACAATAATTGCTTGAACAATCCCTGTTAATATAATTTTTTTTAATCATGGGAAGTTGATAAAAAGGAAATCCTAATTACAAAATTTATTTAGGATTTTATCATGGGAAGTTGAAAGAAACAGGAAATTTAGTGCAAAAGGACCTTTTATTTAGGTTTGACAATACTATTCCACTGAATCCAAATGAAGGAACTAAAGTTTGGCAATTATGAATTGTGCAGCTATGAACATAGATACACATGCATTAGTCTGGTAGTTTGGTTTCCATTCTTTTGGGTAGATACACAGAAGTGGTATTGTTGGGTCATATGGTAGGTTCATTCCCATTCTTCTGAGGATTCTCCACACTGTTTTCCAAAATGGAAGCTAGGGAGAAAATGGGACACAGGAGGGACTCCTGAAAAAGAAGGAGGAACTTTGGATGAGTGAAGAAGGCGACCTAACTGAGGGAGTTGGGAGGGGGAAGAGGGAAACACCCCAATGGACATGATGTAAGTACACAAACTTATCAAAGTTAATCACTATGCTGAGAATTGGAAGAAGGGAAGGGGGAGGGAATGGGGAGGGAACAGGGGGAGGGCTAAATGAGTGATGTGTGCATGTAAGCCTCTACCACCCTGAACCTCATCAAGATGTATAATTACAATGCATGAAAGAAAGAAAGAAAGAAAGAAAGAAGGAAGGAAGGAAGGAAGGAAGGAAGGAAGGAAGGAAAGAAAGAAAGAAAGAAAGAAAGAAAGAAAGAAAGAAAGAAAGAAAGAAAGAAAGAAACTAAAGTCAGTGATTGAATCCAATTGTTAAGCCTAGAGCAAATACACTGAGTTTTAGCCATTGGCTGTAGGTTCCTTGTGGGCATTTGCAGATGCCCTGGCACACCTCACAGACATTTGAAACTTGAAGTTGCTGATTGCTACAAAAGTTGGAAGCCGCCTGACTGGATCCTAGTCCCAGTCTTTCCACTTAGTGGAGGGATTTGGAGCAAGCTGAATAGCCTTTCTATTCCTCAGTTCCTCATTTACAAGATAAGGATACTAGTACTTCTTACAGTTATTGCAAAGATTAAACTCTAGGCTTGAAGTGAGCTTAAATTAATAGTTAGCAGATAATAGTTAATAAATATTGGTAATAGTTTTACTGTTCTTATCCTTTAGTAGTACTTCTCTCCCCTAATCTTCTGCACCCAGAAAATACCTCAAATTTATTACCTCAAAATAAAATTCTTCTGATCCTATTAAAATTATTTCTCAAAACAAAAGAAATGCCAAAAACCTTTAAATGTGTAATATAGGAGGCAGAGTTGTTTCTACTGATGACTTCATGGCTCTGAAATTGCTTGTGAGAGACACACTGTATGGGTTCTGACCCTATGAATCGAAGTATTAAGTCAGCCTGTTTATTCAGTCTTTTGTCTGAATGACAAGAAAAGATTAATCAGATGAGTAATGAATAAAGCTGATTTTCTTTCTGTATATTTACCTGCAGACAAAATCAATGTGCATCCTCTGTTAATAACATAAAGTTATCTATGTATGCATAATCAGATGGATTTTCAAAAAGAGTTTTGTGTCTCAGCTTTTACCTACTTGTCAGTAAATTGTTGATAGATTGATTTTTGCATTTGAAATTTTTGAAGCATATCTTTGATTCCCAACATATTTCATTTACTCTTTTTCTCAATCTGTTTTATTTATTTGAAAAGAACAAATAACTGTCTTTTGCCCAAACACTATTAATGTAAAAAAAAGGTCATGAATAATGACAAGTATAGCAGAGCTTATTGAACTTACAAAACAAAATAGCCCAAAATGTTATCCCTGAAAAAGCCTCATTACCACATGTATCACATGAAGAGATGAACCTGACTTCCCGAAAAGTCTTCTTTTCCTCCTGGTGGATGGCTGATTTTTAGCATGCTCCCACTGACATGTTTACTATGGCCAAAAGCAAAAGTGGTTCACCTGCACAGGAAAGCACCAGGTATATTCTACGGAGCATTGGAGAAGGTGAAAGTGTGTGACAGTCATTCAGCGTTCTCTTGTCCACATTAATCCATTATAAATTGATGTGTGAACATACATTTTCATAGTTTCCTAATGAATATTAACCCATACTACAGAGTAGAAAGATATTCTGCATACTGCATGTGAAAGACAATTCTGTAAAATCATGAAGATGGCTGATCTTGATTCAGGTTTTTGGAGAATGCTTTAGATCTTGATTTCATTAACATCTGAGGCCTGGAATATGTTGTCAGGTCTAATTCATTTGGGGATTCTATTGATGTTATCTTAAGCCAGATGATTCTAGAATACTTAAATAGGATAGAATTCATAGACCTCATCGTGGTAAAATTTACTGGGTACCAAGGATATAGCAGAAATAATTAGGCATGTTCCACTTCAGGAAATTTATTCCCTGATGGCTTGTTGCAAGAAATGATATTGGAAACTAATTGGGGTTGAAATAAAGTCTTCAGTATCTGCAAATTTCTTGTAGCCTTCCTAGTCATGGGTGTGATTAATGCTTAAGTTATATATGATTTGCAATTAGAGATTGTAATGACATTTTATTCAATTTAGCTGGTTTTCTTAGAAAAGTGAGTATTAAATTCTTCTAAAGATTTCTAAAATAAAAATGATAGACATGTTATAACAAGGAAAACCACAGCAAAAATCATGTATGTAATTTTGAATGCTTAATGTGCTCTTTTTCCATTCAAAGAGATTTGCTCTTGGGGATTGAAAGTTTGCATATTCAGTATCTTAGGTGAAAAGTGAAAAATTAAAGTTTGAAGTTTAGGCCTATGGGTGCTAGTTTTAGCCGTGAAAGTAGATATATGAACTCAAAAAATAAAAGGACAGATAATAAATATTCTGGGAAATCTTCTCAATCTATAGGGAGAGCAAAAAGGTGCTATAAATTATGCTGATTGGTAGCCAAAGAAATAATTTGAAAACTGGTACAGAAAGATGTTAAAAGAAGAGAGAATTTTAAAACCTTTATTTGGCAGCAGACTATCCATGGAGAGAGGGATGAATGGTGCTGAACACAGCATTTAGAAGTAGGATGGCCACAGGGAACACTTTAGAATTGACAATAAAAAGACTAAGATTTAAGCAGACAGGTGACATTAGAGAGATTCTGATTAACCTAGGACTCACTGTGAATGACAAAAATAGGGATAATACATGTCTCTTTTTTCAAGAAGCATAGTGAAGAAAAGTGCAAAGGATGGAGAGTGTACGCAAGGTGAAAAAAAGGGTATTGTGTTGTTAGTATGAGCTACATTGGAAAATGTTTGTACACAGAAAGAAGTAAAAGAAGAGAAAAAAATCAAGATTGGAAAAATTAACTGGCTGACAATGTGTGGTTTAATAAGGAGAAAGAGACATACTCCAACTTCCCAGGTATGCATGGGGAAGCACAGGGCATCTGAGGAGAAACACATTTATTCAGCATCTATTTTTCCAAGCACTTGGCTTGGGTACTTAAGAAGTCCAACTTTATTGAAATGCACTTACTTCATTATTCTCTAAGGTAATAAAATGTTACTACTAAATGTTTTTGCAATAAATGCCTGATTTAGAGATAATTGGTTTTGAGAAGGAAGTTGCTCAATCTCAACTATTTCTACAAGTTCCTCACTCTAAATTTGTCAGCCAACAAATGTTTATCAAACACCTGCTGCTGTACATCAGACACGGTCCCTGGCAAGTGAATTAAAGACAAAGAGGATGAACGGAATGTCTGTCCTTAATAATCTTACACTACAGGTGTGTCATATAAAATAAATTCATAAAATACAAAAAAATAAAGTAGCATAATATACTGGTTTGAAAAGTGTCACAAAAGCACAACTGAGTACCATGGCTGGCAGCTAGCTGCTGGAGAGCTGAATTAGTTCAGGTAGTCTGGAAGCATTTGCCCTGAGAAGACACTTGACTCGAGGCATGAATATAGGAAATGAAACCATAGAATTCTGTGGACAGAGCATGCCTTGAGAAACAAACCATCAAGTGTGAATTATCAGAGAAGCAGCAAAAATGCTCCAAGTATTTAAGCAACAGAAAAATAACCCTAGTTACTGAAATATAACAGTACAGTTAGTTTAAAGGGAGTTGCATTAGGATGATAAACTGGGGCCAGATAGTGGCAGGGAGATCCAGTCAAGTAAGAGGTGTGCTTTGAAGTCAGAGACAGATGATGTAGGGGACATAGAGGCGTCAAAGATGATGCTAGGTTTTAAACCATATATCTAGGTAGATAGTGATTAAATTTAATGAGTTGGGAAGGATATTGGTATAAGGTATTTTGGAAGAATTTTTTTTGTAAAAATTAATAGTACTGTTTGGACAGTTATCTGAAAATACCTCTTAGAGATAGATACAAAAAGAGAGGAAACAGGCAGGATGTGGGTGATTACCGAAGGAGAAAATGTCAGCAAAGGAGGCTGAGGAGGAAAAATGAGGTGAAAAATAATATCAAACTCTGGAGTGTCACAAAAGAGAGAAGGCAGTATTTCTGGGGGGAAGGGTGACAATCCTTTTGTCACCGAGATATCCACAGAAATAAATAAAAGATTGACTATTGGCTTAAACATGAAAATGATCACCAATGAATGGTTTCAGTAGAAATATCTAGAAGAGTCCACTTAAAGTCAGCTTAAAATAAGAGAAAAAGTAAACTGAAAACTTTAAATATACATACTTATTTTTTATAGAATTGTTATGAAATGGATATACTTTGGCAGAATTACCAAACACATAATTGTGTTCAGTCTTTTGGAAGTCATATTTCTTTTGAATGTAATGCTGAATAGACACATTGCTTAAGGTAGAAGTGAGCATATTAATTGGTTTGCAAATATTAATGATGGCAAACATGTATAGAACATGTAATACATGCTAGGTACTACTCTAAGTAGAGGTAATACCTCTTATCAGTATTGGGTTTATTGTTTGCAGTTTTGCTGAGGAGGAAACTGATATGTGGAAATTAAGGTTTCCCAAGTTTGCATAAAAGAGTTGAGGATAAAAACAGGATCTGAGACAATCAAGCAGACAAGAAAAGACAGGAAGACAGTTCCTTGGCTTCAAGGGACTGAGGAAAGTCAGAATGAAAATGGGTGAGCAGAAGTAAATCTGGCCTGTAGCTGAGCAATTTGGGACAGAAAACACATCATAATTTGTGCCAGAAGGAAATTGTGGGTACCATGATCAAAGTGGAGAAAGGTTTTTAGAATGTTCAGTAACATGGTGGTATTCATATTGTGACAGAAACAAACACATAAAAAAGGGTGTAGTTAAAATTCAGATGCAAGAAAGAAGAGCAGTGTGTCAGCTGAAGTTTATAAACAGGCACTTCTGTTATCTTTGTTTTTATTTTTTTAATGTCCTTAGTGAGGGTTTATCAGAGTATGCGATGTTTCAAGGTTGGTGACCTGCAGACATTGAACTGAAAATATCACAGAGATACAAGTGATGTGAGAAAGCTCCAAATGTAAAGTAGTTCAAAAGAAGTTAAGCACTATAATGAGGATGAGAAATATTTTCACAGAAAAATTGTCAGTTAAGATGTTCCTTAAAATCTGGGCATGATGGTACATGCCTGGAATCCTGTTGTACATGGGAGGCTGAGACAGGAGGATCTCGAGTTCTAGGTCAGCCTCATCAATTTAGCAAGACCTTTAGCAACTTAGAGAGACATTGCTACAAAATAAAAAGTAAATAAATAAAAAGAGCTTAAGTGTTTTCCAGTCTCTGAAAACATATTTATATATTATCTGCACTCTGGTTCTGTATTTAAAAAAGCATAATTTAATCCGCAGCATAATTTAAAACTGTATGACTTAACAATGCCTCTATTTACATACTAATCCTTTATATAAATGCATGCCCTTCTATGAGGCTTTAGACATGAAAATTACGTACTGCAGCCTTCCCACAATATTTAGAATTGATTAATTTCAGCTGTGATTTAGAAGTAAATTTCGTCAATTATTTTCATTGTATACAGTGTGTAATGACCTACTTTTTGGAAAATTAGATTGTTTAATAATCCACAAACAAGACTCACACTGCATTACTGATTTATTTACTTTTTGTTTCATTTTATTTAACAAGGCTTTCCAACTTGTTTTACTTAACCATGTTTTATTCTACTTCATCATGTCTTTGATTAGTATTGTTTGTCATCTTAGACTTATACATACACATTACATCCTCTAATTTTTCTTCATTGAAAATCATAACTTACCCTGATAAAACATGGTTTGATTTTTTATTAATTAAGATCATTGAACTCCTTCTTACTTTCAAGTAAAATATTGAGATTTATATTAAACTATCTGAAATTGATTTTATTTATATCTAAATTTATGTTTTCCGTTAAATGATTTATTTCAAGATATAATTCACGTAGCTAACTACTTTTCACCCCCTCAATACTACTTGAACTCCAAAAATTGCATGTTGTCAAATACATGGTTTCAAATTTTTCAAAATAATTGCAGTTCAATTTTTATCTAACCCCATAATTCTAGACACTGGACATCTGCCATCATCAAGCAACTAGCCCCTGACTCTGAATATTTGACAAGACAATCTTATTATAACCTAGTTACTTCAACAGTAGATCTTTCTTTTGTTGTTAAGACCTACTATATTTTTGGATTCTGAACATGCCTCTGTTTACTGCTGATCATTGTTATGTTACTGTGTCTGTGTACTGTTTTCACCTTTTTTGTGCAATAGGTAAAAAAAAGAATAATAGCAGTGCCTCCATTGTTGCAAATAGTATTTCCAAATTACTGAGAAATATTCACATAGAACTATTTATCATTTATAGCAATTACTACAAAAAATAGTGTGCATTTATATGTTATCCCACATAGACTATCCATAGTATCAATCACATAACATTGGAGTTGAAGCCATATGGGCCGGCATAGAAGTATTCAGAATCTAATAAAGTAAATTCACACTACTTCTGAAAAAGAAAAATAGCACTTTTAAATATGCCTTAACATGGATGGCTAGAGAAATAAATTTAAATGATGAGGAACTCCATCAGACTTCAAAAGGATTAGTTGAATGTTAGTTATATGTAGGAATATAGATACTGATATCATTCTATGCAAAATAAGTTTGTAAGAGTAACTCTTGTTTTTGGTACTGGGGATTGAACCCAGGGGCATTCTATCTCCAAGCCACACCCCCAGCCCTGCTTTTATCTTTTAATTTATGACAGGATCTCACTAAGTTGCTGAGGCTGGCCTTCAATCTGCAGTCCTCCAAAGTACTGGGATTACAAATATGTGCCATCATGCCTGGCTAGGATAGCTCTTAAATCAGGAGACAGGAACTACATGGTAAAGCTTTACTTGTGTTTCAGGGATCTTCAGAGAGACAGAACCAATATGAGATTATATAGATATAAACCCATGAGGGGGGAATTAATTAAGGAAATTGGCTCCCATAGTTATGGAGGCTGTGAAGTCCCCTGATAGGCCAGAAACTGGGAAATAAGTGATGTTGATAGCATGGCTCAGTCTAAGTCCCTAAGCCTCAGAACCAGAAAAGCCAATAGTAAAGATCTCAGTCTAAAGTAAAAGACATAGGTACCTGGTGGGGGTGAGACAAGGGGAGCTGTTGTAAGGTTTTGAGCCCAAAAGCCAGAGAGCCTGGAGATCTGATGTCCAAGGGCAAAGAAGAAGTGTGATCCAGCTCCAGGAGAGAATGGATTCACCTTTTCTCTGACTTTTTGTTCTATTCAGTCCCTCGTCAATTAGATGGCATCTGCTTACATTGAAAGGGAAGGGGAAGGGCAAGAAAGAAGCGAATCAGTGGAATTACTATCATAAACAATATGTACATGTGA